>APFE031245844.1:100695-184072 GCA_000404065.3 Pinus taeda
ACCACAGATCAAGCATTATGCTTTGGTGGTTCAAACATTTCTCTACAAGGATATGTTGATGCAGATATGGCAGGTGACAGAGATAACAGGAGAAGCACTACAGGATATGTATTCACTGTCGGTGGAACAGCTGTCAGTTGGGTTTCAAAAATCCAAAGTGTTGTTGCACTTTCGACAACAGAAGCAGAGTATGTTGCTGCTACAGAGGCTAGTAAAGAAATGATCTGGTTACAAAGGTTTATGGGTGAATTGGGTAAGGAGCATGATAAGGGCACGTTATACAGTGATAGCCAAAGTGCCATTCATCTTGCAAAGAACTCAGCATTTCATTCCAGGACTAAACACATACAGCTCAAGTACCATTTCATACGATCAGTGTTGGAAGATGGACAGTTGAAGCTGGAAAAGATACACACTAGCCAGAATCCTGCAGATATGCTAACAAAAGTTGTAACCAGGGAGAAACTGAGAACATGCTCAGTTTCAATTGGTCTTCAAGGATGACGATGCAGATGAGAAACAACCAGGTCCAAGAGAGGAGTCATTGTCCAGCAAATGAAGCAGCGATGGAGTTGCTACAATCATTCTCCAAGTGGGAGATTGTTGTGTGTGGAGCATGATTGTTCAAAGGTCTTTGTTTCAGCCAAATGTATACCCCAGGATGTTTTGTACACCCCTCCATGTGGGGGGGCGCGAGGGGGACTTGTCCCCCCTGCGGGGGTCCGGGGGGGCCGATCCCCCCCGGCTGGGGGGTCCGGGGTCTAGCGGTCCCTCGGCAGGGGCTCGGGGGCAGTGCCCCCGAAGCTAAAAGAAGATGTAAATTTTCCTTGTAAAAGTATAGTAATTTCTAGTCAATCTGAGCCGTTCATTAGGCGGATGATCTGACAGTAGAACTTATGTTTAGTTTAGGGTTTTTTGCCCTAGAAGGCAACCCCTCTCTTTGTAAGAGGGCATTGTATTTTGAGGCGGTCATAGATGTGTATTTTGTGTGTGAGCAGGAAACAAAGAGGTGAGGCTGTGAGAGAAAACAGAGGATATTACAGCGGCTTTGCTGTAGGTTGTGTCTCTTCATTTTGCTGGATAATAGAAAGGTAGGAATGGCTGTTCGAGGTGGACGTAGCCCAAACTGGGTGAACCACGTATATCTGTGTCTCTCTTGTTTTGTGTGTTTTCTGTGTTTATATTTCTGCAATATTTTATGTGTTCCATTGCTCCGTAATAAATAATTTCCTAACATTCTTCCATATCTTCGAGTGTGATGATGTTTTATCCTTTTGGTATGGTGCCTGAAAATTTCTCCTGCATTCCTTTGTTGTATGTCCAAACTTGTTACATGCATAACATCTTACATGTTTCATATTCCTTCTATAGCAGTCAATGGCTTTGTGACTAAACATATTGCAAGAAAAACAATATCTCTTAAAGTACCTGGAAGTTGATGATCTTTTTGTGTGATGGTCTTGAACCATTCTACTTTTGTATCTCGCTGCAACATGTCCAAAATTATGACATATAAAACATTCAACATTATTCATTTGAGTAAATAACCGACTATCACTTCCACAGTTAGGAGTAAAATATTTTCTTTGAATAATTTCTTTCCTTGGTTGTTGATGGGGTTGACCTCTCATCTCCTTATTGAGCATTTCAGATTTTGCATTAGAGTTCTTTGTGTCACCTTGTAAGCTAGATTCACCTTCAACAGATTCACAAAAACCAAGACCAGATTTGATGGCAGGAGACCTTTGAATACTAAGAATATCATCCAAAATCTTAGTACTATCTTGAAATCATAAAAGCTTATCCTTTTCTTCTAATTTATCCTTTAGTATATTTACCTCAACCCAATATTGCTCTTACTTTTCAAGATACTACTTATTCATGCTTTCTTCAGCTTTTCTTCCTTCCTCCACTTGTTGTCTTAATTTGAGAACTTCATTTTCTTGTTCTTCAAGAACTTGGAGTAGTTCTTCATTCTACTTAATTTATTTTTCAAGATCTTATTTTAGAGAGAGGATCTTAGCTTCAAGATTTTCATAGTAACTGGATCTATCTTTAAGTTTCTTGATTGTTGTGCTCCTTTTATTTACTTCATTTCTTAATGATGTCACTTCATCGTGCAACTTTTGACATTGATCTTCCTTTTCCTTGTATTGCTTCCTTACTTTGTTTCCTTCCTCCAGTTGAGCTTTTAGTCTGGTAGCTTCTTCTTTGAAGGAACACTCCCTTTTCTCCAATAGATCTTGTTGATCTCTAATTTTGCCTGTGATTTTTTTAAATTCTGCCTCTATTTGATATCTTTCTCTTTCACCCATAAGAGAAAATTTAGTTGTTTCGCTATCACTTTCATCCTTTTCAAATCAACAGAGAAATGTATCACTAGAGGATAACAAATTCATACCTGATAGTTCTTTTGCTTGTTCATCTTCATTCTGAGGTGATTCTAAGTCTGAAGAGTTGCTTCCCCATAATCCCCAATCGTCTCTTTGACTGTCACAATTCCTTTGAGATGCCTTCTTCTTTTGAGGTGCTTTCTTCGTTCCCATTGTTTCTATAGATCTCCTTCAAGCGATTAAGCTTCTACAAAAGGACCTGCTCTGATACCAATTGTTGGAAATAATACTGAGAGGGGGGGTGAATTAGTATTTGCAAATCAATAACTTTTTCATTTCCATAATCAGATTTATATACACTACTTCAGTGAAGGGAACTCGCGTGTGCATGTAACTGTTCTTAAGGCAAACAACGTATATCTAGTGAACTTATGATTCAGTTAATTCATCATATGTTGATCTTTAATATGTGCATCATTACTTTATTAAACATTAAACAGTAACCATGTGCATTTAATAACAGAATGAACCATCACACATAAGCAACACACATGAACACCAAGAGTTAAGGTGGAAACCCAATGTGGGTGAAAACCACCTGCTATATCATCTCTTTCTTCTTTTAATAATAAGAAAATCTATTTACAATCTTGTACTGGTGTAGACTCATACCAGTACGAAGGCTTCTACCTGCAGAAGGTTACAACTTTCTCTCATTCTCTAGCTTCTACTGGAAGGGAGCTAAAACCCCCTAGCTCTTGTACTAGCCAATATGTTTACTAATACATAGGCACCGACCTACAAAAGGCTACGACCTTCTTTCTTCCTCCAAGGACCACGTTTCATAAATTTTCAGATTGGATGCTCTTGGTACACAACAATACACATGAAGGCCTCGTTTCATCCAATTTTCATACTGGTACCATCAACAACATTGAAGCTTAGAATCAATCACCATTGCAATACAACCATCAAATACATCTGCATCAACCAATCACTGAAACTCAATCATCACTCTCTAAATCAACCAAACTCAATCAATCACTAACAACCTCTAAACTTCTAACTGAATCAACCATTCATTCATACTTAATCAACTTCAACCAATCAATTGGAATAGATAGATCATTGTAACTAGTACACAGATCTAAACCCAGAACGCTACATCATCATTCAAATCGAGCTGTAACCTCAAAACCATGCATCGAAGTGTATACGCTACTTGTCTGAACCCAAATTGTGTGTATACACTACCTCCTTTAGCCTAACCTACGTATATCTCTAAAGATACTAAATCATAAAACATTTGAACCACAAACTGTACCAATCAATGACATTCTGAAGATCTACTGTCATATTACAGAGTTCTAAATAGATATCAACAAGGATCACCCTTCCTTCTCAATCAATCAATCAATCAGACTCAATTTCCTTATACATTCAGTTCTACTTTCAAATCTAAGAAGACATCATTGACAAACAGCAGTAAAACAGTAGTACTGATCTGATAGGTCAATCATCCTTGAACATCAAGCTTTTCTTTTGCATACTCTACTTGGAAGAGCCGAACCAACGTGTATATGCAACTTCACCAAAAGTGAACCAGCGTATCGATCTGAAAATACTTATAACTTCGCTGCACTTCCCGACTTCAAACATACCCAGATCATCACATATAAAGGATAAAACATGTGTTAGCAATCAGATCTAGCCAATCCATTATCAGATCACATAATGATAAGTCATTATGATCCTAATCCATCATTAGATCTCCCCATCATCATTGAAGCAAATCACAATCAATCAATCAGAACATTCGGAATACTGTCACCAGAATGTAGTCGACAGAACATAAAACATAACCCAGAATTCTGCATCAACAACCAGAACCAACTATAATTTCAAACATCATAGTTCATAATGTATACGCTACTTCGATGAGTCGAACCAACGTGTATATGCGCTTTTACCAAAGTGAAACAGCATACACATCTACAAATACTAACTTGAAACGTCACATACATTCTGTTGTAGCATTTTTTGGTTTTGATAAGATAGAATAAATTATTTTAAAAAAAAAATTGAAAAATGTTAAGTTAGGATATGGACATAACAATATTGAATAAAATGTTTTTGAAAATATCTTGATGATGATGTACATATCAAAGAAAATGTTAGGTTATATGTCCTAACAAATCAAGACAAAAGGAAAATGTTAGGTTAGAAAGAAAAGAAAACAAATAAACTCTGAAAGTGAGCAAGTCTAAATGCCACTACTATCGTTTTCCCAAAATAATGGTTATGTGCAGCTTATCATAAATGCCACAACCCATGACAGTCAAATATTTTAATCTTAACTATTTCATACTTTAAATTTGATGTTATAATTAGAGAATAAAGATTTGGAAAAACTATTTAATCTTGGCAGATCAGTAGTTAGGTAGAGAATAATAAGGTGTTCATCAGTTTAATCTGAGCCCTTGGATGTTATAAGGTTAGAATCAGATAGTTTTCTTTTGTAAAATAAAAAGAAAGGAAAAGGGTTTGCTTTCTTAAATGCACACATTAAGTGAAGAAAAATGATAGGATAAGCAAAGGGTAAGTAGAAGAAAGGTTGCAGAAGTATGATAATTCATTGGACAAAATGTACATTTATCATGTTTTACTATATGTTCATGAGGCAATTACACAAAGCAAATGAAGGTCTACAAGATCAATTAATTAACTTCCCTCATCCCCGTTCATTCCTATATTTACTAATTTCCCCTTCCCACCTTCATACAGTTCATATTCATTCATTTTCCATAAAAAAACCCCCTTTCCTAAGGTTAAAATCATTTTTTCCTAGGAAAAGTGAAAACCCCATGCTAAATCCCCTTTTAACCTAAAAACCCACAGAAAGATGTTTAGCCTAAGTACTGATGTATATGTGAAAATCAAATAACTCATGAAAAGCATTATACTTAGTGTATTTCCCCTTTCCGCTCATATTTCATATGAACGCTAACTTATAGTATTAAACCCCTAAAAGTTCCCTTTCCCGTATATTATTAACTTCCTTTATTAAATAACCCGAAACCATTATTTTTATTATAAAATATGTATTCAATAAAACATCGCATATCGGCGGATCACAAGCCTTTCAACATGAATGCACTTTCCTCCGCATTGCAATATGCGATGCGCGATGGACCTGGACCTAACTCAATATATATCATAATTCACTGCCATTTTGCATCCGCCCTTCATCGCAAGTCCCGGCTGAAACATGCACCCTCCACCATTGCGATCTCCGATATGCGATGGGAACCCAAACCCAATCGCATTATCATCCATGATTTATTTCCATGTCGCTTCTGGCCCCTATTGCATTCCTTTGTGATGGGCCTTCCTTCTCTAAACTGCGATTGTGATATGCGATGAACCCGAACTCGCCGTCATTTATCCACCCAAATTCATATTATTTCAAGTCCGCCATACCATGTTTTGCAAAGGATTTCTTTGTTAAAAGGTTTTTATTATTTAAACGAAAAGTCAACCTAAACTTATTTTTAACCATAAAACCCCGCTAATCTGAGTCTTTAACCCATAATAAATCCCATGCCTCCATAATTAATCATTGGGCCTCTCCGTGCTGCTCTTTCGCTCCACCATCATTCGATCACGTGCATTCAAATCCAACGACCCTTAGCAATTTCGGGTTGGCTCTCTGTCCAAGCATTACCCACCCGAAAAGTTGTATTCCACTGACCTCCCCTTGCTATGTGTCAGGTTCATATTGTATCGGGTGACCCCTCCCAAAACTACCCACGCCTCATAAGCGGTGCGATGAAAACCAAAAGCACCTCCAGCATAACAACAAAATGACCACTGTTCACTTTGCGCCACATTTCAAAAAGAAAGTTGTTTTTCCGTTTAAACGTAAAAATCACTATTTTGGCTTTGTTTCGCCCATTTACACAGTGAAGCCTCCATAAGCCTCTGGGACCAATAAAACCATTTTTTTACCTTCTGATACACTCTGGACTCCTTCCAATATCCTTTTGAGCTCAATAAAGCCATTGGTGTCTTCTCTATCACCTATGTTTTATTAAACAATTATGTGTTTTGCAGGTAAAAACTTATGTTCCAGGCTTACAAAGAAAAAATCCCGCATACAGTTTGAAGACAAATACGAAGATCTTACTGTTCAAAAACACAGTAAAAAAAAACTTAAAATGCACAGTAAAGGTAAAAAGGAACACAGTAAAGGTTACTCAACAAGGTAAAAGGATATTCATAGAGTTTAAAGAGTATCAGATGAAAGATCAAATGAAGGAATTAACTAGCATAAAGGATACAAATAATCAAGTAGCTTAAAGGGAAAAATATCAAACAACAAAGCCAGCACAACCTGAATAAAAGGGACGGAAAGGAGCAGTTCAATAGCTACCCCTATCTTCTTACATGAAGATCTTTCCTTTCCTAGAATAAATCTTAATCAGTTTTAGGATATTTTCTTAGTTTCATTATTATATAAATGACTCTCTTCTCGAGTTGTTAATGGTTCAATGTTTAAGGTTCATTATTCATTACTTGTTAAATTATGGTTGTTCATTCTAATTTAAACCTGGTTTCACCTTTGAAGGAAGCTTTTCTAGACAATTGATGTACTCAGTCTTTCGAGAACCTTAATACAAAACAAAGGATTATGAATTTGGTTTTACACAGATTGTGTTATCCTGTAAGTTTTTCTAGTTATCAATCATTATGTTTTTCTTCATATTCTTATGAATTATAGAGATATCTAGGTAGGAATAATTGTGTCTAAATTTATTCCTATAAGCTATTGAAGTGATTTGTAGAAATTTTTGCCTATAGAACAAACCGATATATGCATTGTCCTAAAGCATAATACTTGTTCTACTTCTACAAAACATTAAGCGGAAGCACAATCGAATTCATGAGCAACATCAAGTAGAAACATGCATAACTGATAAAGAGAAATAATCACACATAACACAAGATATATCCAGGGGAAAGCACCAACATAAAACCCCAACCATGTATTATCAATCAAGTGAAATCCTCTTCACAATACAAAAAGGAATCAGCTCTCGCTATCTAGTTCTCCATGAACTATGAAGATATGAAGATATTCTCATAACCCAACCAAGCCCTATATATAAGGTTTACCTATGGTCCAATCCCTATTCCTTGCGCAGTTTGCTTAGGAAATAATAGCAAAGCAAGCAATTAATTCCAAACATACCAAGTCAAGCCTATGGTCCAACTACGCAATCTTTGAGGACACTAGTTCCTCAATCATGCAAAAACTACTTACTATAAATAGTCAAGCATCTGATAGTACACTGTCCCACATTTGATCTCAACTGGATCTCTGACAGAACTGACATGCAACATTTATCCATGAGTGAATCCTCAGTTATCTAAGATAATAGTTGTCACATGCATGCAAGCATTAACAAACTATATTTTATTATTTTAACAACTTGTTAAAAGAATCTAACTGGACTTGACTAGTTATTTTATTATTTTAACAACTTGTTAAAAGAATCTAACTGGACTTGACTAGTTAGAACTAAGTCAACTGATTCTCTCATTATAGAACTCATACTTATTCCCTCAATCAATGGAGGAAATTAAGGATAAATTCCTTAATCAGTGGGACAACTCATGTGCATGCTCACAAAGACTTCAAATTCGAATTTCCTTAACTAATTAACTCAACTGAATTAATTAATTAATATTTCCAACTACTGTTAAGACCAAAATTAATTTTACTTCCTATAGATGGACTAGGGACTGCTATAAATAGGAAGGGACCCAGAAATGCTATTTTTAGAACTTTTTATTTTTAGCAGTTTCACCTCTCACCCAATGTGGCCAATGACCTCACTGGCCAAATTGCTATTTTTAAGCATGCTATTTTTAGAAATTCTATTTTTAGCACATTCTAAATTTAACGTTTCTTGTTGCACACTTTTCAACATGATTATCTATTACGAGAATGGATTAATGAACTGTTTGTTTAGCTAATCCCCTGTAATCAATAAATCATCAGTATCTTTTGTAAGCTTAAGATATTGCCTTGAATCTTTGGAACGTAGTTTAGAAGGTTTTCATACTTATGATTTTTCTGTTTTACAGTTTGGAAACTGTGATAATCATATTACTTTATGTCTTCTTCTCACCATTATTTGATCTATATCATTGCGTAAAGCTTTATAGCAGCCCTTTTCTAAGATATTATTATTACCAAAGGATTAAGCATTTCAATTCTACATATGTCTTCATTCATTGGTCTTCCAAAACTAAAACCAAAAACCCCAAAACAATTATTTTAGATGCTCTGTCATTGGTAGTTGATCTACTACTATCTTAGAGGTACAACACATTCCAGACTTCAGTCACACTCAAATCATAACATTTATAGAATAAAACATGCTTCAATATTCAGAACTATATTGTCCATGATCAAACCACATAATGATAATTCATTTCAAGCTTTATGATCCTGATCCATCAACCATCATCAACCACATAGGTGCATCCTTCAATCAGATCAAGCAAAGCATCAAAAGCTCATAACCTGCATATATGGTCTAACTCTTCATAAGATATTCAATACTTGCACACACTGGCCTAATGATCTTCTCCTCCTTATATAGTTTTAGGTCTTTCTCAATACCTTGGACCAAAACCACTTAGGACCAATACCTTGGACCAAATAGCTAGGGTCAATACCTCGGACCAAATACCTTGGGTCAATACCTTGGACTAAATACCTTTGACCAAAACCTTGGTTTTTCATCTCATATGCGCTTTTCCTTCTGTGAAAGTGTGTGTGTACGTATACGCTTCTTTTGTTCTGTTAACCCTTATGTATACACTTTTTTTCTACAGTGAACCTGCATATATAACTTAATATACCTGAAAATGTCATTTTTTATTCAACTTCTTGATTCTGATGTGTAGTCCTTTGTTCCTTCATCCTATTCTTTTGTATCATTACTTTGTTCCCTCTGAATAGACCTGTTATAATGTGATTTGCCTTTGTACATTACTTCTGAACTGATTCCTTGAATTGCCCTGCATTTTGTCATATATGTAAACACCATTGCCATGCATTTTGTCACATCTGATAACTCTCTTATAGATTCATCTAGTTACATAGATTCATCTAGTTACCATATACAAGTGAGTTGTTCTGCTATAAGTGGGTTGCCATCAAGTACAACACATGTATCATAATGCCAACACTGATAACTCAATGAAATGGTTTTTGATTAAGAAATCTCTCCAATCATCATTCCTGGATTTCAATTCCTCTTTGACAAATATTTTAATTAGCCCAAAATTATAGAGTTCCCTAACAATATTTATGGAATTCCTTTGGATATTGAAAGAAAATCTTCAAAGGCTATCGAGAAAATAATAAGGCAAATTCATCTCCTTCGTTTTCAGAAAATACATAAAAAGTCGAGTGTGATAGAAAAAAATGATGCCATATGTGCCTTCATAGGTCATAAAATTTTAAAGAATGAACAACAAATTCCTCCATTTATTTTTAAATGCTAATACAGTGATAACTTTCTTCCATGTCGTAATATCCATGTTGTGATTCTTTGGTATAGATCTCTATGATTCATCTCTAAGCTTATGACATTGGAACCAATTATCACTAGTTCTTGGAAGTCCTGTAGCTTCGGCCAAAAATGAATTTGTGATTTTTAATATGATATCTCCTACCTTTATTCCACTCCACAAAATTCTCTTGTGAATTCCCTGGTAACCTCAACATCACGCCCTTCAATTTTTTGAAGAAACTCAACCATCATGCCTAATTGCTTCTTGACTCTAGGGTATGCTACTAAGAATTTTTCTCCTTCAATCTCATGGCAGATGACAATACCCATCACAAAATTTGGAATTTTAAACCTCAGAACACTCCTTCAAACAATTGTTACACGGAAGGTTATAGATGTTAAAAGTATACTAATATTTCCTTCGATGAAATGGTTGAAAAAGGTGGAAAATTATTATGGATTCACTTGTGATCAAATAATGATAGGATTGTATAGGTGGTGATAGATATTAATCGGATTCTCCATCCATATAATAATTATATTAATCGCTTAATAAAATCCCATAGATTATATAGTGATTTAATGATGTATATGTGTCTTGAATGGAATGGAAACTATTGAAAATAGCAACAAGAAATGTTAAAAATAGCATCAAGAAAAATCCTAATTCAATTTGTCCTTTTATTAAATTGGGAATTAAATTGTAACTCCAGATCTCATGACAACTTGTGATAGTTAACTAAGTTAATTTGAATTAGTTAGCTCAGTTAATTCGAGTTGAGAGTCTAACTAGAGTCATGTAGAGTGTCTCCTACAATTAGGAGCACTAGTTGAGTTTATTTTGAGTTGTAATTACTTAATTCAGTCTAACTGAGTTAAATTCAGTTAAAATAGTTCCAACTGATGGAGGAATTAGTGGGAGGTCTAGTAGTAGGGTGTAACCTACAGTAGTGGGGTATAACTTATTGTAGTGGGGGTAACTTGCAGTAGTGGGATGTAACTTACTGTAGTGGGGTGTAACCTGCAGTAGTGCGATGTAACTTACAGTAGTGGGGTGTAACCTACAGTAGTGGGATGTAACTTACTGTAGTGGGGTGTAACCTGCAGTAGTGGGGTGTAACCTCCAGTGATCAACCATTAAACTGAAGATTCACTCATAATTAACTCATGCATGTCAGATCAAAGAAAGACCCAGTTGAGATTGGAGTTCAGTGATAGTGTACTATTAGTTCTAAAATCATCTAAATTAAACCGATGGTGCATGTAATCAGAGGAAGGCCTATGAGGATTGTTCAATTCATAATTGAGTAATTTATCCATCAAATAGGGGCTAATTCCTAAGGGAAAAATGCAAGGAATTAGGAGTTTGGAGGCTTGGAAATTTGGCTAAGTATTAACCAAAGGCAGTCAGTCAGGCAAAGGATCGAAAATACTTGTACAGGTTGAGCTCAAGGTTGAGAAGATCATATTGTATCCATCCAAATTCTTTGACTAATAAAATATACAAATAGTAAAGGCTTTTAGCTTTGGCTTTCCCCAAAAAATCATTGTGTTATGTGTGATTGAATTATTTCTCTTATATGCTTTGTGATTTCATCAATCATTTATTGTTTCCGTTGATGAGTAGAGTATATTCAAGTCAATTGTTTTAGCATATTACAATCTACAGTTTGAATCTACAAGGAATTTCTACAGAAACACTGTGATTCAAATGGAGTATTAATATGGTAGGGAAATATGATATGAAATATGAACATAATGTGCCATTACTAGTATGATCTAAGGTGTATTTGGGATAGGCATTTTTAATGAGCTTTATTTGAAAATAATAGGTGAGTCCATATATCCTAGATCCATAGTTTTAATTTTAATAAAATTGACTAATATGCATTATGTTATCTATCAGGTTACCTCATATTTGATTTCTTCCTATACTAAATGTTGCTAATAAAATTGATAAAGTATTGAATGGATTGTTGGCTACGAAATTTTATCAGTTTGAGAATTTTGCTCCAAATCTTCTTCAAGAAAGCTTGTTAATGTTTTTGGCAATGATATTTTTATTCAAAAGAGAAATAAAGTCATCAAACTAATTAGTTTGGACTTAAAATCTTCATATTTACAAAGGAGAGAAGGAAAATCCAAGCTACCAAGACTTATGGCTTTCAACTAGGATTTCCTGTATAGTTATGTTGGCAAGGTTGATTTTCATATATATATCTATATATATATATTATATATATAGATATACATATACATATATACATATACATATACATATACATATATTTGTGTGTGTGTGTGTGTGGCATTGGGGTGGTGAAGGAGAATTGTCTCCTCTTTCCACCAATTTTAACTCAAAATGTTTTTGCAAGTTTTGAAAAAATTATTCTCTTGTTAAGGGCTTTGATGGAGTTTTAGTCTATGCCCATTAATAAGAAAAGTGATTCATTCCTCATCAGTAGTCTTTGTAACACCCCACCCCACATTGACCCACTTTTACATGCTCTCCAGGGTAAACATGAGTTGAGAGTTACTATGCATGACCCAAATTCCAAGATGCACTTTAGGAAATGGGGTCCACTATCCTAAACTTACTGCAACCTCCCAAGGACACATGGTCACCCGGATGTCAGAAAACTTCCACTAGTGATCTTTCCCTGAGTTGGAACTACCTTTTTGACCCACTTTACCTCCCAGTCGCATGCATGTAGAACTATGAATGTGTCCAGAGACCCTCGACCACAGACACAAGTTTCCCTCCATGCAACTACAGCCGAAATTATCTAGGTTTAAGGGTGTGGCCAAAAAATTTGTTTTATATTTTTAAGGCTTTCCTATAGGCCAACTACCCATAACTCTATCATTAACTAGTAAAAGTCTTCATGCACTTTTCTTGGCTTTGTGAATGCTCAAGCTTTCCAAATACATGATAATCATTTACAGACACTTTGTAAACATAGTACTTGTAGGTCATGAATGCATATATATTCATTGTTTCATTAGTTTCATCAAAGGTTCATCAAGAAGGCTTGCTGCCCTCTCATATTAGTTGGTAAAGACACATGTTATCTCATGCATCCATATAAACTATACAATAGCTTATTAACCATGAACAAGATCAATACCAAGAGCACACCATATAATGAGAAATAGACCATGCATGTAACCAACATTTAACCAGAATAAAGCCATGACAAACCAGTCATATAACAACACAATAACCAATAATTTTTCTCTTAGATCATTGTTAAAGAATAACACATATCAACATATGCATAATACCAACAAAGTCAGGGACTTCCATGTACCACTCAACCATAGATTGGGACAACCAAATATTTTTTCAGCCAAATCACCCACATGCCATATTCTAAGAATGAATGTGGGATCACATCGGATAAACCAAACATAACCAAACATGGAATCCAAAGGTTAAACAACCTCCACCCTCAAGCCACAGTGGTTTCACCTAAACTGGCCACAAATCACCAAAACCAATACAATCTTGGATGCATAAGAATTTCTCCACCATGCCCAAGAGAATTTTCCTATCTCCACCCACCTGTTAAGGGCTTCCTGGATAAAACCATCTCCACATGCAACCCTTAGTATTTTCCTGAGACCACCTCAACTAGGATCCAAAATCTACTGACATTCTGAAGCTCAACCAAATAGAAAACCCACAACATCATGGCTATCCAAGAAATGGCATAGGTAAAGGTTGTACACCACTGTTAATCCAGGCAAATCTCATGCCAATGAACAAATAAGCAATAAACCAAATGCATGAACCATGCATTCAAATCGCAACAAGATAATGACACATGTAACCTGTTACCTGCAAAATCCTCTTGTTGGCTACTCTTTCTTTGCTTGATTTCTGCCCTTTCTTACTGTTTTCCAATCTTCTCCTTATTCTCCCTTGCTTTTCCTTGCTTGCTTGCTTGCTTGAGTCTCCCTTTTGTCCAAATGCTCTCTCTCTCATTGTATTTGTTCTCTATTCTCTTCCCCTCCTTGTCAAAGTTAGAATGCTAGACTGTTTTCTCTCTTTTTCTTTTCTTTTCATTTCCTTTTTCCTTCAATTTCCCTTGCATGCATATTCTTGTCTCTTCATCCTTCATTTTCTCTTATTTTCCTTTATTTCTTGAATTAATTTCCATTTATTGCCCTTTTCCTTTTCCAATGCCAATGCCAATGCTAATTTCCATAGCCAATAAATAACTAACCACAAGTGACTCCCAATGTAATGTTTTCCCCCTCATTCAGCTCGGAATATGTCCCATGACCTTGGTTTTATTTTTGCTTTTACAATGCCCATTTATTACATGGAAACTTAACCTGGGGCTATTAAAGCCTTGATTCTTACTGCTCCATTGTCAAAAACAACTTCTATCTCATAGGGGCCTAACCAATATATTTGGAATTTCCCTTGTTGAGTCAAAGAGAAGGGCCCAATTACCTGGTTTGAAATTTTTGACCTTGATAAATTTGTCATGCTATGTTGTCCTTTGTTGTTGGATTATGCTTTTCCTTTGAATGACATCCTATCTGATTTCTTCTAATTCATTGAGATGTGTCAATCTTTTCTTTTGGGCTTCAGAGAGATCTAGCCCCAATAGGAAGTAGAACTTTCTTTCCATAAACAAAATTGTAAAGTGTATCGAGTGGTATTTCCTCATGTCTTCTGATATAGATTGTAAAGAGTGTATCGAGTGGTATTTTCCCATGTGTTCTGATATGACCAAAGTGCTTCTGGAAGTATTTCTACCTAATCCTTTCAGTGTAGATGCACAATCTTGGTCAATATGGCTTCAAGAAATTTATTTGTGGATTCCACTTGTCCATTGGTTTGTGGATGATATGGAGTGGATTTGTGATGTTCGATTTTGTACTAATACATGTTCTTTTGTACAAGATTAGATGTGAATTGCACACCCTAATCTGTTACAATAACTGTTGGGACACCAAAATGAGTGAAAATATCTTGAAAAGGAAATGGAACAATAGTGTTTTTAGTAGAAAAATTTAATGGCTTAGCCTTTGCCCATATAGTAACATAATTTTTGCAAACAAGAATGTACCTCTTTCTTTTATGGGGAATTAATAGGACTAACAAAATATAGATCCCATTTCTCAAAATATTCTATTAGTATTGTGGTTGCAGGGGAATTTCATCCAAACGGATAGGTTTCCCCATCCTTTGACAACTATCTCATCTTTTGACATATTCCTTGGCATCCTTGAAAAGAGAAGGCCAATAATATCCCAAAATAAGTACTTTTTATGCAGTTTGTCTATTGGCGAAATTTCCTCCACAAGGTTCATCATGACATGCTTTAAGTATCTCAGGTACCTTATGTTCTCAAACACATCTTCCAGTGATTAAATCTACACATGTTTGGTACAATTCTCCTTCTATCCAAGAATAAATAGCACTAGATTTGATAACCCTTTTTCTTTCATTGGATGATAAATGCGGAGGTAATTTCTTGTAGAAAAATAATTAGTGATATTTGCAAACCAAGGGTATTTAGTAGATATTGCAAAAATATTCTCACGAGGAAAATTATCTTCTACACGGATTAAAATATTATCAATTTTCATCTTGGAAAGGAAATCAACAATTGTGTTTTTCTTTCTTGGCCTATCCAAAATGGTAATATTAAATTCATGTAGTAATAAGAGTTGTTGAGTGATTCTACAATTAGTGATTGGTTTATTCATAAGATATATAATAGCATAATGATCAATGTAAATAAGAGTCGCATACCAAGTAATATAGTGTCTAAACTTGTTGATACCATGAACAACTGCCAAGAACTCCTTTTTAGTGACTGTGTAATTCAACTTTGCAGGAGTTAAATTTTTTCTTGTATAATATATTGCATAATGAGTTAGATATTTGTATCCTAATACAACCCCTAGATCTGTGTCTAAAGCATAAGTGGAAATATGAAATGGGAGAGACCATTTTTGTCCTCTAAGAATAAGTGTTTCAAATATTTTTTGTTTCAAAGAATCAAAAGTTGACTACCATGAAAAATCCAAATAAAATTCACAATGTTTTGTGAGTAACTTAAAAGTGGTGAAGCGATTTTGCGTTGTTTTCTATAAACCTTCTATAATAACATGTAAATTACCATAAAAAATATTACGTCCTTTGGACATTTAGGTACCAAAATTTTGGAGATGACTTTAACCTTTGTTGAGTCCACCTTACTCCTAGAACCTGAAACATGATGCCCCAAAAAAATTCCTTCATTAAACATCATAAAGAATTTATCATTACTCAATGAAATATTAGTTTCTTGACATCTAACAAGGACCTTTTCTAGTCTTTCTAAAGCTTCTTCAAAAGTATTTCCATAAATAGTAAAAACATCCATAGATACTTCTACACAATCATGGATCAAGTCAACAAACCACCCTTTGAAATGTAGCAGGTGCATTACATAACCCAAAAGGAAGTACTTTATAAGCATACTTACCCTAGCAATGAATTTTGTCTTATCTTGGTCTTTTGTTGCTATCTGGATTTGATTATAACCACGGGAGTCATCAAGAAAAGAAAAAAAAAAATCCTACTAGTGTATCCAAAACTTGAACAGTGAAAGGTAATGGAAAATGATCTTTCAAAGTTGTTTTATTCAATTCTCTATAATCTATAAAAACTCTCCACTTTCCATTTTTATTTGGCATAATAAACAATGGTGAGACCCACTAGCTTTCTGAAATCATATAGATAAAAATTTGCATTGAGCAATAATATATATTTATAAAATATAATATATAATATATATATATATATATATATATATATATATATATTATATATATATATATATATATATATATATATATATATATATATATATATACACAATGCATGCAAGTGTTTGGATTGATTCATTTCATGCCTGTGTATTCTGATGCAAATGAAGAGGAATGTTTATGCAACGTCATAATCAAATGTTCCTTTTGAAACTCTACCAAGTTATTATTGATATTTAATTTATTTCCTATACTATTTTCTACAAGAGTATTTCCAAATTTCTCCATTGAATTTAATGATAACTTAGATTTTCATGATGAAAAATGTTCAATACTACAATTATATTGAAAATTTTGTTCAACCTTATGCACACAATAATTTGTTTAAAATATTCAAAAAAATCACAATTATTCATAAGATTCATTAATTGTTTTTCCTCATTATTTTGTTTAATTATCATTTCTTGTGAGATAGTTAAAACTGGTTTAATATCTTTGTAGTCTTCTTCATCATAATCAATCCATTCTTCATTTCCTAATTTAGTTATTGCTCTTTCTAGAGGATATAAGGTAATCTTTTTCATTGAATTGCCATTAGAAATGATCATGTCACGAGATCTACAGCTAATAAATGCATCGGGCATGGCTAACCAAGGACTACCTAGTATTAATGGATGACCTCCTAGATTGGTTTTTGGTGTTAATATCATGAAATCAAATGGATATTCCCATGAATCTAGGGATACAAGTACATCTTCTAATATATTCTTTGGTTTGATAGTAGACATGCTAGCTAACTGCAATATAGTAGGAATATATTGAAGATTAGTCAATTGTAATTCATCCATAGTACTTTTTGTCATAACATTTATTGTTGCACCTAAATCGATTAATGTGTTTGGGATTTCAATATTATTGATGTGGATTTTTATGATGGGACTCCCTAGATCTAAATATTTTTCAATTGTAGTTTTTCCCATCATAAGTTCGGCAATTTTTCCAATGAGTTATACTTTATGTATTTCTTTTCTTTTTTTACCGGGTTTTTTAATACACAACTCTTTTATTGTTTTTGCAAGAATTGGAATATCCTTTATTGCTTGAAGTAAAGGAATTTTAATTCAAATATTCTTTAACTCATCTAGCATGTCATAGTCTGGAAAAATTAATTGTTTCTCTACACCTTTATCTGTTTGTAATCTCTCCGAGAAAGGACGAGTTTGTAAGGATATAGAGGGTTGTTCTGCTAAAGGAGCAATAGGAGGCAGTCTTATTTCATTGTCATTTATCTTGTCACGGATTTCTTCCTTTTGAGGAGTCTCCTCCCTTTCAATAGTTTCATTCCCTTTATGTTCTTTAATCACAATAGGAGGATTCTTATTTTTATAAAACTCTCCCATATCAAAGATGGATATCATTTAAAATTAGAGGATCTATAATATAAGTTTGGAAATTTTTATAATTCAACAATGTAAGTGGGCTGCGAGGTATTTTATTGTTGGGGTTTGGGAGTGGTTGTGTAGGTAGTTGATTAGGTCTTTGTGGTAATTAAGTGGGCGGTAATGGGAGAGGTTGGCTTGTAGTCAACTAAGGGTGAAATGGAGGTTGTATTGTTGTGGTGGTGGATAATAATATTGAGACTTGTATTGAGGATATTGAGGAAAATATTGAGGATATTGTGGATTTATACCATAGCATCCTTTCAAACCTCATGACCAAGATGGGTTTTGATGTTTAGGTGGACAGGATTGCCAAGGTAGGGGTGTGTTCCAACTATTTTGAGATTGTTGTGCATAAGATTATAATTATGAATTGGGATCTTGCATCATACTTAGTTGACAAGGTTGTCAAGGTCTTTTAGGAGAAATAAAGAAAAGTGGTTCTGGTGTTTGACATGCCACTATCTTCTTCGTAAACATATTTCAACCTATGTAGTGGTGGACAATCTTTTATAGCATGTGATTTTGCACAGGTGACACAAATTTCAATATTATCAAGTGGACATTCTCTTTCTTTCTAAATCTAGCGCATAACATAGGCAAAGCAACATTCTCAGATTTTTGCTTGTTTTGCATTCTTAACATATCAATTTGTTCACTAATATTACGAAGAATGTTTGTCTTAAAATTATCAAGTAAATTTCCAAGTTCAGCTCGACTTACCGATCCTGATCCAAATTTACTTACTCTTGCAATAGCTGGATAGCTGGATCACAAATTTCTTCAAATGATAATTGAGACGTGTCTACTTTACCCATTAGGTTAAGGATATCACTTCACTCATCTTTGATTTCTCTAAGTAAGAGGGATTTTAGTGAATCAAATCCTAGATTATGTAATTTTTCCCTCTTGAAATTATATGCAAATATCTCTACTAGAACCTCTAGATTCTCAACTTATTTTTTATTCATTTTAAAGATTTCCTCTTTAATATCATGATGTATACAATAGTCTTTATATTTCTAGAAATATCCTTTTCATATCATCCCATGATCTTATAGAGTTAGTACCTAGACCCATAAACCATTTAAGAGCTCCATATTTCAATGTGGCTGGAAACAATTTCAACTTTTAAGCATCAAGTAAATAATCATAAGATATACATAATACTTCAAATTCAATAGTGTAAATTTTCTAGGTATTTTGTTCTAATACAGTGGAAGTTAGGAAGTATAGATGGATGATGTTATTCATTACTGTTAGTATATTGAATGGGAAATCCATACATATCTTCTTCATTGGCACCATCTCTATCATCACCTCTTCCTCTACCTCCTTTACCACCTCTTCCACCACCAGAAGGTTGTCCTCCTCCTTTTCCACCTCCAAGTAATGGTCTTTATTCTCTTCCTTGTCCTCCTCCTATTATTGTTTCAAGTCATTTTAGAGTAAATATTTCGCCTTCACCTTCTACCATTGATCATTCAGAGCTGAGGTATTAAGGCTCTTCAACAAGATTTTCTTCTTCAAGTTATTTTATCAATGGTTCTCCAGATAAATTTCCTTCTTCTTCTTCTTCTCCTTCAACAAGTACTATTTCTTACCCAACAAGTTATTTTCTTATTTAAGAAAGAAAGATGGTTGCCTTGGTTGAAGATGTAGTTTCATCTACTACTGCCTTTATGGAAGAAGTTGGCTCTTCTTCGGTTGAAATTTCGTATCTTTGTACTTCGAGGAGTCTTCTTCTACCTACAAAGGTTGGAATTTGTGATATGGATGGTGATGTGGCTCTTATGACATGATGGTATAGTGGGGATGGTTGGTGATCATGGAATTGAGGTTTGTCCTCTAAAAAATCTACCCCTAGAGTCTCTTTCCCTATACATGAATTCTAGATTTTATGAAATTAACTTTTATGCATCTAAGAATGAGTGCAAATAAAAATGAGATGCAATTCAACAACTCTGGTTAGGAAGAACCTAAAAATCATGATGCACAGGTTCTTACAACTCATCTTACCTCTCTTCCTATCCAAGGTTGTGTAAATAAAAAGACATTCTAAATTGAAAACTAATGCCTATGTAAACTTCCCTTCCAAAATTTTTGGGTAATTTAATTATGCTTTAAATTACTTTCATTAAAATGTCAATTCAGGTTTGTACACTTGTGAAGTACACTACAATATATGTGCTAGGAGATTAACTTTTCAATTTCAATGCTAAAGAATAATTTTATACTATTGGAAGCAAGAAATAAATGACCAAATAATGCAATAAAGTGAGAAATATTAATCTAAGAAGTAATGAGAGTAATGAAATTCTACTTATGAGATGAAATCTAAATAAAACATGCACACTTGTAATGAAAGTAAAGGTAGTAAAGACGAATATTTCAACTAGTGAAAGCAAGGATAATCTATTCTAAGAAAGCGATAAACTTCTTATCTAGGAAAATAATAAACTCTTAATCTAGTATACACTTTAATCTAGGAAAGCAATAAATTTGATCTACTCATTTAAACTAGTAAGCTAATTCCAAGAAAGCATTTAAATTCTTATCTATGAAAGGTAAAGACAATTTATAAAGCATAAACAATTATTCTATAATGACAATCATCTAAAGAATGAATGACAACTAAATTGTTAAATTATTGTTGCAACTTCGATAAATTACTAACTATTTCCATTGTTACAACAATGAACTGTAGGTGTATTTTTGCAACTCTGATGTTAATGTTATTTGTGTTCACTCACTAATTGATTCCATGAAGGAATTACAACATTGTGTGAGTTGGGTTTGTTTTTGCAATTCACATTGTTGCAACACTACTATAACGTTAACATTACTCTATTTCCATAATCTTAGCAGTTCTAAGTTTCCTAAACAATTTTGATTTGTTATTTTATGCATTTGGTTTATGGTTGCAATTTCTTTACAAGAAAATGTGACTTAATGGTTTGTAATTGGATGCATTTTCATTACATGTTCAACTGCATATTAGTTACAACAACCAAGATCATTCTTAATACTTGAGCAAGTCACCTTTAGATGCTCGTGTGCTTTACTTTTCTACAAGTGTGATTTATTTTCCTACAACATAGATTAGACATTGTGCTTTACTTTCTTGAAAGTGTGAATTGGATTGAAGGTGTGATTTAGATTACTTAGTGACTTGGAAAAGGAACTTTATATCTTGAACTGTGACAATCATTTAGTTACTACAACTTTAAGATACATACATGATTTTACTAACATATATAGTGCACAAAGGTTCACAAGTTACCCTACGAACCTCAGGCTAACAATTAAATGAACAAGATTTTAGTTATCTCTCTAAGCAATTAGAAAGGTAATTAAATGCCACCATCAAACTATGTTATAATGGGGTCACTAAGAGGAAGGGTTTCCCTTTTTATTTGAGTGAATTTTGTTCCATATATGAGCAAAGTAGCCAAGAGTAGATAGGGAGAGAGATAACAGAGTTGGTTTGTGCATTTTAGTAGTACATGAGCCACATGCCTCACTTCTTTATACTTGCAACTATTTTCATTCAAAGAAAGAGTGAGCGGAGCAACCTCACCTTCTAGCTGGGTTTTCTTTTGAAAGGGTTTTCTAGGTCATATCTTGTGTTATTGTGGTTTGTGAATGGTTGTTTATATGTTCTTTATTTTCCACATAATTATAATTTACATGCAAATGCAATAAAGAGTAATTAACACATCTAGGAATATAAGTAGAAATAAACCCTCATATTGTAAATTTCATATTTTCTAATATATTAAGTAGAGCTATTGTGATGAACTGTCTAGTAGAATATCCACAGTAGTTTATGGATCAAGCATACATGCATGACTCATCTAATATTTAATTCATACATATGAACTAATTTATCATTTCACAAGTAAAACTCTTATATTATCCCAAAATGCCTTGTAAAATTCAAGCAATATAATACAAATACTAGCCTTCTACAAAGAAGAGATCTAAGCATTGTTCTATATTCAAGTAAAATCCACTAAACTAGTTATTAAAAAGTGATTCACACCCGATCATACCGATAAATTCCAAGCCATGCCATGATACCATTAAAATAAGAGGAGCTCCTATAAATTTATAATCTCACTCAACCTAATCTACTTATCTTGTGATATAACAAATATGCTCATTATAAAGTACTCCATGCTCTCATCCATCTATATCACGAATATGCTCATTATAAAGTACTACATGCTCTCATCCATCTATAATTAAGTAAGTGATGAGGCTCTCTTCCACTACCATATACAACATAAGAAATATTGTTCATGGTCATTTACAAATTGATGTACAACCAAACCATGACTAAAAAATAGTATAATTAGAAAAATATCATGCGAAAATCATTTTTGATGGTTACAATCACACTATAAAGATGCCTTAAATATAACCATGTTGATTTATAAAAATGCCTTAAATATAACCATGTTCATTAATAATGATAACTAGAAATATATAAAATATCATTTAAAAATAATTAATGAAATTTAATAATGTAATGATAAAATTTAAACTAAATTTAATAATGTAAGGTTAAAATTATGAAATTTAATAATGTAATGTTAAAATTTATTTAAAGTGAATAAATAATTTGTTAAATTAAAAGTGAAGCGGTTCTTTAATTTATTTTATTCCGATCCTGCTTTGTTTTGAGCTATTGAAACGAAATATGATTTTATATAAAATCTCTTTGATAAATAGATTTAGAATTATAATATTATTTTTTATGTTTAAAATTTAAAAATGAATGAAGTATTATTAGTTGGAAATATTCAATGTGTAATTTTTAAAAAGATTAATATTGGTATGATTCTAACTTCTCATTTTCAAAATTTAAATTTAAATCGGAGAAAGAAAATGAAATGGTGAATCATCAAATAGCAGTAGTCTATAAACGCGACTTTTTGAAAGTTTTTCTGGCGGATTTTCCCGGTCAAAATCCGGCAGCAATTCATTGGAATCCCAAGTTTGATAGCTAGTTTCTGCACAATCGATGGCTCTAGGGGTTTTTCAGGGCGCTGAATCCAAATATGCAGTTAAAAAACCATTTTAACTGCTAAAAATTAAGATTTAACCTCATTTCTTCCGCCGGATTCCGTCACCAGAATCTCCAAAAAGTCGCATTATAGACAACTCCCATCAACTATCTATTATTCACAAAGGATAGGTTTATATACATAGACATAAGAATTTATGGTAAACTGAAGATAAATAATTTAATATTAATAAATAGCATGCACTTCAATGCAACATGGAAAATTTGAAGCTAATATCATAAAATGGTAGGTTTATTCCTTTGAGTTATATTTGTTATTTGTTATGGGGGTGGCAAATGAGAAGTTCCCTATTCACCCCACTATTGAAATTTGTGTGTGTTGGAGACATGGCCCATTTGGGTTAAAAAAGCCGACATCTAGAAGAAAATTTTCATTATCCAAACATATATTGAATTCAATGTATGGAATGTCGTATGTGTATTTGAACTCCTCGTTCATTGCAAAATAAGATAAATGAAAAGTTCGATGAATGTGGATTATTCACATTCTTGTCACTCTGGGATCTTTAATATTTAAATCCATTGTATGAATAGTCTAAAAAATGGGGAATTTTTGTTTGATTAATTGATTTGGCAATCTAGGGTCAACGTTCGATCTTGTTATCTTGGGATTTTTAATATCAATATATATAACTTTCATGAGTAACGTACATACACCCATGTGCCATATGTTGACATTATCCCATACCTCATGGACGTTTCTTGAACCCAAGGGACGTTTGCATATGTTTGGACAGTTTTTGAAGTCCCTCCCCGCAAGCAAATATTATGCCAAAGACTAAGTACTTCCAAGAATTTGTTTAAATGGGAGATTGGATGAGGTGGACCATAGAAAATCACAAATAAGCCAACTTACGTAGGAAGAGCAACTAGAAGATGGAGCTCATTGAATAAACAAGTAAGAATCATAGCAAAGTATGCTAAATAAATATCACACTCAGAATGACAGCCCCACTATTTGGTCAAACAACGGTTAGGAAATATGACATTTGAGGAAATTCATTTGAGTAAGAGAAAGGAATGGTGGCACTAGGAGTATTCTAGTAATTACTATAGATGGTGTTCTTATCATCACGAGCATGATATTTGTTTAGAGGACTTATGTTTTATTTTTATTTTAAAATGGGATATATATGAATATGATTTCTATTTTAATGTAAGTGAACGTTGTATTCTTATTAAGGATGAAAATATTTTGTATTTGTAAATTTAAAATTATAAACATAATATATTAAATGGTTTTAGGACTCATGCACATATAAGTGGATCAAATTTCACTCTCGTGACTTCTTTTTTTTTAAAGCAAACCCCATGTGAGATGATCAAGAAAGTAATAAGGGGTGAGAGAGGTGAGACCACTATCACTCATGCCTGTCATCCCTCATTAAGCAACAACTATATGGGTTATGGTTCAAGTTGCATTTCATTCTTGGTATGATATTCATTCAACCCAAATAATCATTTTCCATGCACAGTTAAATCTGCTTCTAGATGCCCACTCATTCAACATATATTCAGTTTCATTACACTTTGTTTCATGATGAAACTCTCCTCTCATTGGCTTCATCCTTCTCTGCCTTTGAAATCCATTAGCGCCTTGTCTTTCCCTATGGATTGCACTAAGAGGGAATTTGGTTCTTTCCTCCCCATTGGTGACTTACAAGACTAGCTTCATTGTGGATTTTTTGCTAGGGTTATTCACTCTTTGTTCTTCCCTTGTTTATCGCTACCTTCACCTCATCCCCATCTCCCTCGACCTTCAACTCTCTTGGCTCTTTTCTTATTTCATTACATTATCCCAATTTCGGTCAGGATGACACCAAGACTAGTGTAGGCATGAAAGCAAAAGCATGGGTTCTTCAAGCAACTCGAGAGCTCGTTTCCATGTTGAGTCTTTTGCCATATTATTTCATGACCACACCCTCTAAAGATACAACAAGAGATATAAGACATATAAGTGAAGGTGTGGATGAGCAGGAATGTCTCTTAGATATATAGGCTTTGACAGTAGCAGTAGCCTAGGTACCTGACACGTGGCACACCTAAGGCCACCAAAACCAATATTTACATACCATCAATTTATATTGGCATATGAAATCACTCTTTGGCAAAGTCCTGCTTGAGAGAAATGATGCTAGGGATGAGATTATGTTCTTGTTGGACGAAATTTAGTTTCAAATAAAAGACATGGATGGCAAATTGGCTCTCACAATGAAGCATCTATTACTCTAGGTTCAGGGCCAGACACCCATAGCCCAACAATGTTGATCCCTACAAAGATAGAAGCTTTGATTTCCCCCTACTCTTTTATATGATTCAACATTCTCTGGCATTTTTGTTTTTTGTTTATTGTTCTCTTTATAAGGACTATCAAGGTAGAGAAATTGTGGTTAGGTGGTCGTTTTGAAATTTTTTGGTATAGATTTTGATTCTATGTTATTTTTTATTTAATTCTGAACTTGAACATTGTTTAGATAAACAATCTCTCGTTTTACCAAAAGTCTAGTTTCCTTGGCAACAAACTAGAAACCAATAAAAATTTTAAAAATAAAAATATGTAATTTAAATAATAATAATAAAAAAATTACTTAAAAAATATAAATATTAAACCATTAGAATAAAACCTGAAAATTATTATCAAACTTAAATTAAGGTGTAAATGATTCATTAAAACTTGAAATGAGAGCAAAACCAAAAGCCTAATACTTTAATGTAATCTTAACAAGGCTTTCAAGTGAAACTACGAACAAGAGGCTAATACTTTAATATAATCAATGTAATCCTAAATGACAAGGCTCAAATTTAATTATCAATTTAAATTATGATGTGAATGGAGAGCTTCAAACGGAAGTCAATATTTCAATGGAATCCTAAATAAGAAGGGTCATATTTCATTATCAAGCTAGGGTGTGAACGGTCAATGAAATTTTCAGATGAGGCTAAAAGCACGAGGTTAATCTTGTAATGTAATCCTAAATAACATAAAATAAAATTCCCTATCATGTATTTGAAAAATCAAATTAAAATTCTATACATCATTATACAATATTAAATATAAAGCAATCCATTAGCATGTAATTTTAGACAACTGTTATGATTGATGTTTATATTTTTCTAATATAATAGGAACTCTCTTTCCATATCAATAGAAAATGTCAAATTCCATATTCATTAAATCATTACACAAAAATAAATATAAAACAATCCATTACATACATGATTCTAAAATATTCCATTCCAACCGATATTATATAATAGTAAATCTCTATCTATAATAATAGAAAATGTTTCGTTGATAAAAAAATCGAATTCCAACATTCAAATTCCATATTCATTAAATGATTACACAAAAATAAATATAAAACCATCCAATACACACGTGATTTTAGAATATCCTAGGGTTTCCGTTGTTTTTTCTGTTTTTCTAATTAATTTTTTACTTGGGTTTCTCTTTTATATATCAAGGTAATATGATTTATAATTGTAGTGTATAGTCATGTCAAATAAAGTGCATATTATATGATAACCAACCACTTTAAAAAAAATATGTGTTCGTCATGCCAAAGGAAAGATACATGGAAGATGACAGCAAACTACTATTGAAAATTATATAAAGGTAACAATCATATCCAATTAAAAACAAGTCACCACCCACCATCCATATCTTGTCTTCCATTAATTAATTTATTTTCCATGTTCTTTCCAGGTACTCAACTTCGTCGTTTACAAACAATTTTTTGGTTTGTCCCTTTCAAACAAACCATTTTTCAACGAAGATTTTGTGAGTTGGCATCCATTCCCAAAAATAAGTGAATGTCATGTAATATAAAATATATAATAACAAGTCAAGCACATTATATATGAGAAAATAAAATGTACATCAAAAGTTTCCAGAAAATAGATATTAAAGCACTTTATTATTCTTTATGGAGAGCGAATCTTTCTGGTCGAAGTCATGAGGAGGTCATTTGTCAAGCTGGTCAAATGTAAAGGAAAAGGTGTGTATACGGTTCTATGATTAAATTGTTTGGCTGTCTAACTGGTGGGTATTTATGGGTGTGGGGTGGGTCTATATAAAGATTGTAGTGGTAATTGTTAAAATTGATTTTATGTCAAGTAAATATGAGTTTAGTTTAATTGTCGATTTTTCCAATAAAAGAAAAAAAAAAAAAAAAATCATTCAGAGTGGCACTGCACCATATATTGTAGAACAAATGTAATATCATGTACTTAATTTATATGCCCTATAAAACCTCGTAAGCTATCTCTGACAACTCTATTATAAGTTTTTATATAATTTTGAAATTTTATATATAATTATTAAATTTAAAAGATGTAATAATTTAATATATATAACTTGTCAAATTTTGTTGGTGTTATTAGAATTTGAGGGTTTTGTTTTGTAAGGAAGTTAAGGTTTGAAATTTGTGGTAGTTGGGAGGAGACGTCTAAATAATCTTAATCATGTTAAGGGTTAGGGTAACTCATGTTGAGTGTGATCCCCAAGTTATTTTGATTATTTATATATCTTTTAGTTGTGGTTTTTTAGACTACAGGATAGTTCCACAAGTTATAAACTTGTTAGCAAAGAAAAAAAAGCTTAAGATATATAAATTCGAGGAATTAAATCAATTGGTTCTTACCAATATTATTAGATGTTTGGCTACTTTGTATAATAAGTATTGAATTCAATCCCATGAATGAGATACAATAATATATGTGTTTATTAAAAAGATGTTATAATGTTTATTTCATAGAAATAAATGATATTGCATTGAGCTAGTGTCTCAAACATACTCAAACCTTATAAGGAGAAGCATATTAAAGATTATGAGACACTATATAAACTCTATGGTGAAAATACCATCACTATTTTCGAAAAGGTGGACAAAGGTCAATTGCATCACATGTTAGTCAACCAAAACTTAGGAACTCAATCCCTTGGTCAACAGAAAGATGTGCATCACATGTTAATCAACCAAAACATAGGAACTCAATCCCTTGCTCAAAGGAAACATGTGATGGGGTATTCTATCATAGCCCCGTCCTCTTCTTCCACCGATTGTCTCTATCCAAACTTGAGAAATACTAAATTTTCATGCCATAATGTTTTGCTCTCACTAGATAACGTTACATAACTCTGTAAGACGTATAATGAATAATTTTTTCCCAACATGATCCATTATTATCTATAGAGCCAAATTCTATAATCCAGAATGTACAATTATCCAAAATTTTAGAATCTCCAAAAATATAAACCTTATGAATCCCTAATTCATTTGCAATTATAAGAAGGGTAATAAAAGAACAAAGTTATGCACAATTGTTGGTGACTTTAACTAGTCTTAAGGAATAAGAAAGTAAATGATAAGCATTCAGGTATATAACTTTACTAGCACCATAAACACCAAGGTTGCCTTGGGAAGCCCTATTAAAAAAACACGCCAATGCACCATTTAAGTCCATCTCACCAATCATCATAGGATTTATTCTTTCACATGAACCTTGAAATCTTCTTAATTGTATTTAACCTTATGAAATACATGTAGTGGAGATAGCATTTGATGTTAAAAATGGCTTCATT
The DNA here is from genome assembly GCA_000404065.3 of Pinus taeda. Lineage (NCBI taxonomy): Eukaryota > Viridiplantae > Streptophyta > Pinopsida > Pinales > Pinaceae > Pinus > Pinus taeda. The sequence goes on from APFE031245844.1 coordinate 129,507, forward strand.
TACTATAGATTCAAGTGGCTATTATAAGAACAAAGGAAAATACATGTGCGCTTTACAACAGAATCATCCATCCATGACTTTAAGGCTTCAGACTAGGATTGGTCACTCTAATTCCTGATGCTTTCAACTGAGGTTTTAATAGAATCTCAAACTGCCAAGGTAAATGGGCATTCAACAAAAAGAAATTGAATTGTTTCACCACTCTCTCTACAAAGATGGTAACTAATAAGGCTTGTCATACTCTTCGATGCAATACTTCCCACTAGTATAGAGCCTTGTTACCACCACCACTCTTGTCCTAACTATATATCTTGTGAAAAAGGATAAGCATAATCCAACTTTACAAGGTTAGAACCATTTATTAAGTTCAAGGATTATCTCAATTTGTTGTTATCGAGATGAAGCTTAAGATTGCTAAATTTTAATTATCATGTGAAAAAGTAGCTTTGCCTTTTTAGATCTTCACAAAGTTCATATTTTTCGAAAGTCTTCCATCTCTCACATCACATCACTTTCTGAATATAAGTAAATACATTAGTTAACACATGAATATTTAATAAATGCATATGGTCTAACATATTCTCGAAGAGTTTGAAGGGACCTTTGCAACCAATCCAAGGGTACATTCCTACTGTAAACTTATTACCATAAATTGCCTTCCATGTTAACCATGAGTCAAATATTGAAAAAGAAATGACTATTTCCTTCCATTTAATATATGTTTTCTTAAGAGCTTCTTATCTAATTTTCTAGGGGCATCAGATCAATAATTACATCGATAGGTATGTCTATTTTGGAATAGGGCTTCCAACATTTTAATTTAATTATCAACAATTACTAGGTGGATGGTAGGTGTTTAACCTCCACAGAATATTCTAGAATATTTTGAGTATTAGTCACAAATCAAAGGTGGGATTTATCTCAAAAGTAATTATGCCATTTCTACTTTTTTAATTAAAATGATTAATTAAAAAAATGTCATATGAACATGTGTCATATTGCTAAACACACATGAAAATGTCGACAAAATTAGGATAATCGTTGAATGCATTTTATTCACAAAGATATACATTTTAAACATTATGTAATGACCCTTGGTTGTCATATTGCAAATGGTCTCTTGGACTATAATGACTCTTCATATTCCACACCATAAACCTTAGTGGATTAGGTGTCCAACACATATGAATATGAGTTATGGTTTTTTGACACATGAATATGAGTTATGGTTTTTTGACACATATGAATATGAGTTATGGTTTTTTGGGCATGTGGTATTAGTCATACATGGTATTGTAACAAAGCCTATTTATAGGTTAAGAATCTCCATGGTTAAGTGGGGGTGAATCTCCATGTTTAATAATTTGTTACACGTTTTTTCAATGTATATATGTTCAACTCATGTGTGGATCAAATCGTGAGAATAAACATAGAATAGGCTAGGGAAGTACTTTAGATGTGATTCTAGAGTAAGTATCACTCCTCCTCCTGAAATGCTCTTGAACTTCCCGACTCAATTTGCCACCCAACTAAGATCAACCTATCTAGCTTCCTTGCCCCAAGAAACATCTGCAGGTTCCCTATTCCTTTGTGCCCAACCCCAGAAAATGGCTGGTAGTGTGTCCAAACCACTAGGTGTTCAACACATCCCCCAACCTCTATAGATTGTAACAACTCCTCCATTCGAAACTCTTCCCATTTTCCCCAACTTCCTTCTCCTCCCTCGAGACTCCAAACAAAAACCAAGATGACCAAGTGAGTCCTACCATTTTCTGTCGCCCCTCCTTGTCTCTCCCCATTCTCCAAAAAAAAGGCTTCCCATATGAATGGTTCATCTACCAAGTCATAAAGTCTCCCAACATACATCCTTGCCCCTCATAAAGCTTCACCTACCAAGTCATAAAGTCTCAAATACCCCATAAATAATAGTAATTAATACACAATAAAATAACCAACAATCTCAGTGATTTAGACAAAATCAATGAGACAAGTGAGGGCCCAATTTAATATTAAATTAATCATAAGGCTATATTAATTAATCATTAATCAAGCTTTAAGTTAATCATAAGGTTACATCAATTAATCATCTAACATAGTAGACCACAAAATACTAATGTATTCATGGGGGTGTGGTATATACTTTGTACACATACTAATAATATTAACAAGAAATTACACAACAACCAGTGTTGCAACAAGTAGGCTAATAACTAAGCATAACATAATAGGGCCACAGAGTGAGCAATACACAGAAATTACACAACAATTAATAAGCATAACATAATAGGGTCATGGAGTGTGCATTACACAGAAATTACACAACAATCAATCTTGCAATAGGTAGGCAAATAACTAAGCATAACATAATAGGATCACGAATTGGGTATTACACAGAAATTACACAACAAACAATCTTGCAACAAGCTAATAACTAAGCATAACATAATAGGATCAGGGAGAATGGATTCACTTTCCTTGACCTCCAACAATCATGGCACTAAGAATTCACTTCACCCAGGTATAATGGAAGATGAATATGTTTATCCAATTCAAAATATTATGGAGATTGAAGGTCCATACTCACCAAGAAAACAAAGCATGGGTCATTTCTCACATAGTTTGAATATTTGTTTTTGAGTTATTTGTATTTTATATCTATATGTAAAACATGTTAAGGAATCACTAATATATATATATATAACCCGCCAGCGTTATTATAAACTTAGCATATATATAATCTTATTACCCGCCAACATCATTATCATATAGTATCATATTGAGTTCAAGGATTATCTCAATTGGTTGTTATCTAGACGAAGCTTAAGATTGCTAGCTTTTGGTTATCATGTGAAAAATTAGCATTGCTTTTTTAAATCTTCACAAAGTTCATATTTTTCGGAAGTCTTTCATCTCTCATATCGCATCACTTTCTAAGTATAAGTAAATGCATTAGTTAACACATGAATATTTAATAGATGCATATGGTCTAACATATTCTCAGAGAGTCTGAAGGGACCTTTGCAACCAATCCAAGGGTACATTCTTACTCTAAACTTGTTATCATAAAACGCCTTCCATATTAACCATGAGTTAAATATTGAAAAAGAAATGACTATTTCCTTCTATTTAATATATGATTTTTAAGAGCTTCTTATCTAATTTTCTAGGGGCATAAGATCAATAATTACATCGATAGGTGTGTCTATTTTGGAATAGGGCTTTTAGAATTTTAATTTAATTATCATTAATTACCAGGTGGGTAGTAGGTATTTAACCTCCACAAAATATTCTAGAATATTTTTAGTATTAGATACAAACCAAAAGTGAGATTTATATCAAAAGTAATTATACCCGTTCTACTTTTTTAATTAAAATGATTAATTAAAAAATGTCATATGAACGTGTCATATTGTTAAACACACATGAAAATGTCGACAAAATTAGGATAATCGTTGAATGCATTTTATTCACAAAGACATACATTTTAAACATTATGTAATGACCCTTGGTTTTCATATTCCAAGTGGCCACTTGGACTATAATGATTCTTCATATTCCACACCATAAACCTTAGTAGATCAGGGGTCAAACACATATGAATATGAGTTGTGGTTTTTTGGGCATGTGGTATTAGTCATACATGGTATTGTAACAAAGCCTATTTAGTGGGGGTGAATCTCCATGGTTAAGAATTTGTTACATGTTTTTTCCAATGTATATATGTTGAACTCATATGTGTAGATCAAAGCATGAGAATAAACATAGAATAGGCTAGGGAAGTACTTTAGATGTGATTCTAAAGTAAGCATTCATCCTCCCCCTGAAATGATCTCGAATTTCCCAACTCAATTTTCCACCCAACTAAGATCAACCTATTTGACTTCCTAGCCTCAAGAAACATTCGCAGGTTCCCTATTCCTTTGTGCCCAACCTCAGAAAAATAGCATGTGGTGTGTCCAATTTGTGTGCCCAAACCACTAGGTGTTCAACACATCCCTCAAACTCTATAGATTGTAACAACTCCTACATTCAAAACTCTTCCCATTTTTCCCAACGTCCTTCTCCTCCCTCAAGACTCCAAACAAAATCCAAGATGACCAAGTGAGTCCTACCATTTTCTGTCGCCCCTCCTTGACTCTCCCCGTTCTCCAAAAAAAAGGCTTCCCATATGAATGGTTCATCTACCAAGTCATAAAGTCTCTCAACCAACATCCTTGCCCCTCATAAAGCTCCACCTACTAAGTCATAAAGTCTCAAATACCCCCTATATAATAATAATTAATACACAATAAAATAACCAACAATCTCAGTGATTTAGACAAAATCAAAGAGGCAAGTGAGTGCCCAGTTTAATATTAAATTAATCATAAGGTTACATTAATTACTCATCAATCAAGCTTTAAGTTAATCATAAGGTTACATCAATTAATCATCTAACATAGTAGACCACAAAATACTAATGTGTCCATAGGGGTGTGTTACATAACTACTACAATAATATTAACAAGAAATTACACAACAATCAATCTTGCAAGAGGTAGGCTAATAACTAAGCAAAACATAATAGGGTCACGGAGCAGGCATTACACAGAAATGACACATCAATTAATAAGCATAACATAATAGGGTCATAGAGTGGGCATTACACAGAAATTACACAACAACAATAATCAATCTTGCAGTAGGGAAGCTAATAACTAAGCATAACATTAATAATATTAACAAGAAATTACACAACAATCAGTCTTGCAACATGTAGGCTAATAACTAAGCATAACTAATAGGAGTGGGCATTACACAGAAATTACACAACAATCAATCTTGCAGCAACTAAGCTAATAATTAAGCATAACATAATAAGATCAAGGAGAATGGATTCACTTTCCTTGACCTCCAACAATCATGGTACTAAGAATTCACTCCACCTAATGATAATGGAAGATGAATATGTTTATCCAATTCAAAATTTTATGGAGATTGAAGGTCCATACTTACCAAGAAAACAAAGCATGAATCATTTCTCACATAGTTTGGATACTTTTTTTTAGAGTTATTTGTATTTTATCTTTATATGTTAAACAAGATATTAGTAAAAAAATTAGATATTTTTATGTAAAAGAGATTTTTTTTTGTTAACAGGTATTATTCTAAAAATATGGCTAATTTATAAAAATTCTCATATACCTATAAAATATATTAATCTTTTTAAATGAATATAATTTTTTTTGTTACCACAACATTCTAAACAGAGAATTTAAGTATGCTACACACCCGCATGCCTGGAAAAACAGAGTATTCAATACTATTAACCTCCACAACATTCTAAACAGAGAATTTAAGTATGCTACACACCCGCATGCCTGGAAACCCATGGGCCTCTTTCTCAACGCCACGAAAATCAAATAAGTGTCTGATTTCATCAAATATTTCCCGGGGTTTTGGCTTCTAACAATCCAAAACCAAAACATATCCAAAAAAATGGCTGATTCAATATCTTCGACATAGATCACCAAAAATAAAGCGATTTAATTACTCCTGTAACGCTACCAACAAACTACAGGATATTCATGTAGAGAAAAGCTTTTTTGGGCGTAAAATGTTGGCTTTTTTTGGAGGGGCGGAGGGGCCAGAAGGGCGATTTAATTACTCCTGTAAGCCAACAAACTACAGGATATTCATGTGGAGAAAAGCTTTTTTGGGCGCAAAATGTTGGCCTTTTTGGGGGGGGGGGCGGTGCGGATGGAAATCAGGCAGCATTCATATTGCGTTGCTAATAATAAATTTACAAAAGTTGTGAAACCAAACTGTGGGGTGGGAAATCAAGCAGCATTCATATTGCTTCGCTAATAATAAATTTACAAAAATTGTGAAACCAAACCAGCAGCATAACAAAATGGCTTTGGTCCATATAAACAGTTTGAATTTGATAACAAAATTCTAAAATTAACTCGGTTTTTTTGTGTAACTGATTACTAATAAACAGATTACTAATTCTATCTGAAATTGCAGCTTTGTTCATAGCTTTAAACACAACAAAAGTATTCAGAAAAACCATCTATGTGACTGTTAGTCAACCTGAATGATAACAAGATAAGCATCCTCTTCTTCAGAAGTTGTGAAATCTAGGTCTGCAAGTTTCTAGGCCAAGATGGTGACCCTATCATTGAACTTCCTAGTCTGTTCTTGAATCTCATAGATACATAGTAGTATCTCTTATTGAGTTCTCTGAACTCTGAATAAAGACTTTGCCCATTATGGTTTTTAGTTGCCAATAAATGTCTATGGTCTACATGTATCTGGTATGCATGGTCTGGAAATGCCTCCAACCTCCTTATCCACTTCAGCATGAGTAATAAACCTTCCTTTAACCCTGGCTTCCCTTTCAGCCTCTTGAATCTCTTCCCTGATTTCAGGAGGTGTGGATTGCACATAGACAGCAGCAGAGGGTTCTGGGAATGATGGGCTCTGGAGCAGGTAGGTGTTGGTTGAATTCTTCGTCCCCTGCAACCCCAGCACAACCAGGGTGGACCATCGTTACAGGAGAGAAGATAGTCAACAAGTGACCTCAGCGACAGGACACGGAATAAGGAAGGAAGAAGCAGGCTGAAGAGATCAGAGAGGCAACAGGGAGGGCGAGGGCAGGGATTTAGCAGCTAAAGATGCAACATTCAGAACCAGAGAAATCCATCCACCAGGTAGCTCAATCCCAATTCTGATAAAAACAAAACCCAGAACAGACAGCTATAGACAGTACACGTTGGAAATGTTAACAAGAAGGGGTTTACCAGTTTTTAAGATATAACATTCAGAACCAGAGAAATCCACCCACCAGGGAGCTCAATCCTAATTCTGATAAAACTAAACCCAGAACAGACAGCTATAGACAGTACACGGTAGAAACCTTAACAAGAAGGGGCTTACCAGTTTTAAACTGATGCAGAAATTTGAGAAAAGCTTCGGATCATTGAAAGCTCTGTCTTCTTGTATAACTGGATTTCAGTAGGTCATGGGCGGAAGGGAATCCTACATTCTTGTTTCACCTGATCCGAACCAGCACCACAAAAATAACGGCCCAGTCCGACCGCAGAGGAGATTAATGAATTCCAATGACTTTCACTTACTATTATCATTCAAACAGCAACAGGCCTTGACTATCAGATAAAAAACCTCTGTTATTTATTTTTCAAAAAGAAGAACCCATTTATATTTTATACCAGATTTCTAACATTTAAAAAGTCAATAGATAAAATATGTATACTAGCAGCCACCAGTCCTGGCCGTATGGCAGATTACTGAACTCAAATTACATTTAATTACAACAATGACTCAGCTAAGAGCTCTGCCCCCCTAAACGACTGTATTTATTTACAAGAAAAACCTTGATGGCCTCAGCGAAGAAATCAATCGCAGCGGCGGTTGATGTGGCCTTTCCAGAGTTGCATATCTTGCCTGCGGAAGCCGCCATTTTTGTTCCGATCCTTTTCAGAGCATCGAGAATTTCAGTCAAAGTGGTTCCGATCCTTTTCATGGCGTCAAGTATTTCAGCAAATATCGCCTTCTTTATCCTCCCCCTCTTCGGCGGAGGAGACCTTGCTGTCCTTTGGGCTCTGCCAGTACCAATGCCAGTGTGAGGCTGTGCCATGGCTTCATAATAATAATCTCCCAATTGTTTACTCTCCATTGTCCCTGCTTGCCAAACTGTACAGCTACCAGTTCCAGATTGTATGAAATGCTATGTAAGGATGGCAGTAGCAGAGCAAGATGGAAGTGAGTGTTGGCGGGCGGCCCACCATTTATAAAATTCTGATTAAATGTAGTTGCCTTTATTTTCCCTTGGGTTTAACTGTTTATTATTTTATTGAGGAATATTCTGAAACTTCGGAAGGAAGCAACTCAGTCACTGCACCCTGTTGTATCTTTGGAGTTGGAGTCGTCTATCCGTGTGCGACAATTAAAAGTGGTTTGAATTTGCTTAAAAAATTTCAAAAAATTTGATGGAGATAGTATTTAAATGCTGTTTTTTAATGGTGAAAATGAATTTAACACCATCAACACCAAAAATATATAAGACATTTAAAATTTGAAGTTTAATAACTATAATTTAGATTTACAAAAATACTTACCATATTTTCTTTAAATATTAAAGAATCTGAGCAACTCCACCGCCTCTTAAACTACGCGTTTGGGGTTGGGTGAATTTTGACAGTTCGTAATAATTTCAATCGTTAACATTTTGCGATTTTCATTACCGAGACTTTATTCTATATCTTGCATCGAATAGAGCATGTGGGATAGAGACATGAGCATCCGTGTAGATTCCATTGCACAACATCTAGCACGTGGTAATCGTGTTTTTGGTGAACTAGATATGTTTCTAGAAACATTACTAAATAAAATTAATAAACTTGAATTTGAGGTTTTGAGACCAACATCTTTGTGTAAAAAAATCAACGCCAAATTTGGCATAATTTACAATGGAATGATATGTTATCCAAACATCAACATCTTTGTGTAAAAAAATCAACGCCAAATTTGGCATAATTTACAATGATATATATTTGTGGAGTAGTTTATATATATATATATAATTTTTTTTTATAGAAATGGTGGTTTATAGAATAGAAATGATGGTTTTGATTTATTTAGTTTGTAAAAATAAATTTTCAATTATTAATTTTGATTTTGATAATAAGTATTTTTAATCTAATAAATAAAGAGAGATAAATAAAATATTTGTATGATTTATATAAAATTTATTTCTTGTTTATATAATCAAAGTTTTAAAATTTAAGAGTCATTTTCTTCGAAACTTCAATACTACTTACATGTAATATATCTTCAATATAGTGATGGATTCATTTAGCTAGTCAAGTACACCATACTCCAATTACTTGCATCTTAATGGTCCATTTCCCCAAACACACAGTTAGCTAGTGTCTACTTTCCATTGAGATAAATCACCATATTTCTTGGGAGCACCATAAGTCCAATATGTTCTTTAGAATCTAAAACTAAAAACTATTTTGTATACAAATGTTCTTCTTATTATGAGATCATAACATGGTTTTTTCATCTCTTGAGAGATTCACTTAGTTTCTTCTAAACATTCATGACTTATATAAAGTAAAGATGCTCAACGCTCTTCCTCTTGTAGTTGTTCAACCTTCACCGATAGCTTACCAAAACGTACTTATTTAGACAAACATTCACTATGTTGATTACCTCTTATTTCACAAGAGACCTTTCCTTTGGGGATTATAGGGAACTAGTTTTCCGGCGACCAAAATTTGATTAGCCCATGTAGTGGTTATCCCTCCTATGGTTGTGGGTATTGGTTGTTCCTGTTAAACATACAATTATTTTTGTCAAAATAATCCATAAAGATACGGCGGCGAGATAAATTTACTTAGTTTAAACTTTAAACAACCCTCGTGAGTGATTTTGTTTCATATTCAATTCAAACCGAGGATAAATAACTTTCCTCATTGACTCAGTCGACTTAACCGCGAATTGTTTCGCTCCCATTCACAATTACAACATTTGACCCGAAAAGAAATTCGTCATCATATCTTAAAAATGCATCACTTTCCACTCCACCATTAAAATTTGCATGTTCATGTCTCTTTTTTCCAGTCAAAGAAGTCGACATCCAAAGGAAAATATTTTCCTGAGGTATATTTAAATCCATGGTTTGGAAGTACATATGGTTTGCACACGTAGTTTTTAAAGAGAAAAATAAAATAGAAAAGGTTAAAGCTTTAAATGCCTAAATCCAAAATATGGAAAGGCTAAATATTTAAATATTGAGATATTTTTTCATTAGTTTGTTTTTTTAATTTCTTTTGTTTGGAAAAGTATTGTGTAATTTTGTATAATAAAAATATTGTAATTTTATTTATTTGTTTAATTATATATAAAAATAAATTTAATTTAATAATTATTAATTATATTTATTTACTTTTGGTTATTAATTGTTTGAGAGATCAAATTTATAAGAGATTTGATCTTTCTTAATACTTGGTAGATGGAGTATTGTATCTAGGCAGGTTTCACCTTTTTTTAATTCAATAGTTACATATTTTAGTGTTCGTTTTTTGTCCTTAAAATTTCTCTTTAGTTAACATTGATATTGAGAAACCATCCCAATGATTGTTTTGGTTTTAGTTTGCTTTTCACTTTATATCGTTAACTAGTTTAGATCCACTTTAATTTTGGATGTATCAAACATCTAGAGAGATCAAATTTCTCAAGATGCAAACCTCTTTGAGTGAAAAACTTGAATAAAGCTTTGCATCGTAAGAGATTTGATTCCTCTCGGTTCTTGATAGATTCAGAGTTGTGTTAAATTTTAAACTTATGTGGTCATTTTTTGGAAAAATATGACCTGGATTATCCACAATATCTTTTTCATCATGTCGACGTTTCAAGCCCCAAATGGGATCCATCATTAGGACATAAAGTGATAGATTGAGAGAAGAATTTACCGATCAGAATAAATAAATACCTATTGCTAAATTAAAGTAGAAGTCGACTAATTCATAAGACTAAAATATATAAAGTATTCAATTATATTTAATTTTATTTCATGTTTTAATTTAACCTAATAGGAAACACTAAATAATAAAACTCATTAATTCTAATAAATATCATAAGATTATATTTATTCTTTTATATACTACCAAAATTGATTTAAATTATTTTAATTTTTAATTTTAATATTAATATTAATATTATATTAATCTTATTTTTGTATTTTGTAACCTAATTAAATATATTATTTATTTTAATTTTAATTTTTACAAATAATAAATTAATTTATTTCTTTCTTTTTATTCTTATTTACTAAAAAGTAAATAAATAATTTAATTTATTTAAATATAATTCATTAAATCCTACTAAATAGTAATTACTAATTTGATTAATGATTATTATTTATTAATTTATAGATTAATTTATTTATAGTTTTAATTATCATTTATATTTGTAACCTATATAATATAATTAGTTATATTTTTTATTCAGAGTTAAGAGGGTCTAAGTTGGCACACACACCACACACACACACATATATATATATATATATATGTGTGTGTGTGTGTGTGTGTGTGTGATTTGCACCTCTTCCATACGCACATCTCTTCCATACTGGGTTGGAGAATGCTTTTCAGTGCAGTTATAAGTAATTAATCAATTGTGTGTAAATTGTTATTGCGACGTAAATTTGGCATTGAAAGCTTTAAGAACATTGTGTGATCTAGTTGATATGTCTAACATTTTAGGCAAAAACTTCACCCATCTTTAGGGTTGTAAGCTTATGATCCCTAAAGATGGGTGAAGTGTTCACCTGGAACATTGGACACCTCATTGAGATCACAAAGTGCTCTAGGAGCTTTCAACATCATGTTAAATAAATCTACATGTTAAAATGTTAATTTGATGTTAAATTAAAGTTTTCAATTATTATTATTAAAATTTCTATTAAAAGTGGTGGCAGGAGGGAGAGGAGTTATACACAACCCCGACAGGAAATTAGTTATCAGTTATTCTTGGGGAATAGGCCAAAGGACCAATAACCAAGCTTCGATGTATGGCCTTCTGCTAGGTCTAACCTTGGCTAAAGATTTGCATCTTCAAAATTTGGCAATCTTAGGGACTCTCTCCTAACAATCCAATATCTATGTAAGGACACTTGGCTGAGAGAAAATCACTTCAAACTCCTACTCCAAAGAATCTCTAGAAATCTCAAACTCTTTCCTTCCAAATCTTTGTACCACATCCTCAAGCACCAAAATATTGAAGCTAACCAAAAATCCAATTTAGTTTGTTTTCTTAAAGCGAGACAAACTGAAATTAATGGTAGTTATGAATGGAAAATATACCCTGGCCATCTCCCTTGCACTTGTTTTATATTAAGGCTATAAGGCAAAATCACATTGACCTTAGCCTCACTCCAAACAATAGGAATTCAAGTAAAAATTTGGAGACCGCGCGTCAAGATATTGTGGCTCCCATGGATGAAGTGTTACATGCAACTCACTTAGTATCAATCCCTTCGCATGTTCAAATTAAAGGGAGTGTCAGCATTTGATCTTGGTCCAGACCTCACACTTTAGATATTGATTGTTCCAAGTGTTGTGGAAATTATGAAGCTTAATGGAGTTTGGAGAGGACTCACATGTGCGACAAACTCCAGGCATATTAAATTTTCGATCTCATATCATCCTCCTACGCTTTGGTGGTTAATTCCCTACCAATTGGGTCATGTCACAGTTGAGGGTGCATTGTGTTGTTATGCTTGAGCATAGTCGCCTTCTCCAGGGTTCTTTGGTGGTGAGCTTATCTTACAGGGTGGTTGTTTCTTTTTCTTTTGAATGTCCTCTAAAGGTTGCGCTTTCCTCTGGTCTCGTCTGGACTTCAAGTTTGTTTAGGTATGCCACAATCAATTTGAATTTGTTGGTTTTATTCACCTTTTTCAAGTCACTTTGTTACTCTACAAATTTGGATTATTTCACTCTTCTGTTTGGTATTTTCATCTTTGGGTTCGTCTTTTATGCCTTTGAATTCCATGGAGCCCCTTTCACTCCTAGAGTCAACTCTATGTTTTATTGCACTTGTTACCTTCTTACTTTTGTCTGTGAACTCAATCTGCCTCGCTATTTTTCAGGCTCAGGTGTCACTATTTCTTGTTTACTTTGGGAGGGTTCTATTTCCTCTAGTAAATTATGTATGTTCTCTCTCTATTATGATTGTGCAGTGTGCTACATAGTTTCTCTTGCCTCTCCTTGGGAAACCTTTGCCCTAGATTTTATCTCCTTCTGCTCTCTTATTATTCTCCAGGGTCTCTTGCGCACAATGCAAGAAGGAAACGAGGTCTCCCATGCTAACAATCAAAGAATGTGGGTTAAAAAAGATAAAATTCCACAAACAATAGGTAAACCGGATTGTAGCAATAGTTCCCCTCAAATTGAATCTTTTCAACTGGAAACAATGGAAATTAAATAGAATTTGCACCAGCAAATGACAATTTCCGTCACCCTTCATGAAGAAATTCAAATCTTGAAAGGTAAATTAGTTCAACAAGAAGATGAAATCAACGCTCTTAGACTTCAAAAAGAAGACTTAAAGGTGCATCAACCAGCCAATGATAATCAATCTACTAGTAACAGTGCCTCCAATCAGTATGTGGGCATAATTCTATTGAACATCAACCAACTTATAGATTCAGATAACCCCCTATAATTCTCTAATGTACTCCCTTCACAAATGTATTTTGCTTCTCGACTAGTTTTATAAAAATTTTGCATGTAATTCAATAACAAAAGTCAGTTTCCAATACACGCTTTTTGTAATCCCAAAATGCTCCTCTCTAGAGGACTAACAATTAGATGAATTATTGTACCCATTTCCCAGTAAAAACCGCATCTAAACACATATTTTAATAGCAAAATTCTCATTTTTATTAAAAACAATGTTATAAAAAAAATCGATTATTAAAATTTATGAAAGTGTAAATGTTTTATTTGTTTTAAATTATATAAAAGAAAACATATACTTCCATAATATTAAAAGGTTAATGTTAAAATTTAGATCTTATTTATAATATAACCCATTTATTAAATGTGGAATAAATAACCATAAAGATGAGAATACCCAATAAAATAATAGTACATCAACAAAAAAATTATGTTAAGAGGATACAAATCGTGTCATTATAATTAAGCTTTACAGAGTAATAGTATAACCAAATTTACGAGGCTAATATTTAATGATCATTTCTATAAAAACACAAAGTTTACAAAATAATAATGAGATAAATTAAGTAATTATATTTAAGGTTTTGAAAAATATAATTATATAAAATAAAACGGTGTATTTTAAATGTTTTATATTTTTGCATTTTCCCTGGGTGTATTTACAAAATAATATCATATAATTTTTTTATTTAAAAAGAGATAAATTATGTAATTATTTATTTAATGATTTGAAAAATATAATTATATAAAATAAAACCGTGTATTTTAAATGTTTTATATTTTTGTATTTTTTGTGGGTGTATTTTTTTAATAAGATTTATTTAAAATTTGGTTAAAAATAATATTTTTGAGTTATTCTTATTTTGAATGCGTTTTTTTTTGTGTAAATCAGAAAGATATATTATGGTACAAAAATATGTTACAAAAAATCTGTCATTGCAGATCGAGGCCTGAAAAAAAACCAATGGGCCAGGCACAAAACTCAGACCCTTAACAAGCTGCCTAAACCGCTGCCCGCACACCACGCAGGGTGGCCACCTAGAGAACTACAGCAAAAACAGAGACCCCTACTAAACCGTGGACCGTAAATAAAGTTACATAAACAAAAGATAGGAACCAACTGCTATTAGATGCAGCACAGAAGAGAAAAACATAAGCAGATTACTGCGGAGGATTTCCAAACCGGCTGAGAGTGTCCAGACCTTGCTCCATAACGTGCTTATCAACCCGAGCCTGCAAGGTATGATAATTCTGAGCTTCCTTTGAAGGCGCCGGCTGCTGATCATCATGGAGCAGAGGATCAGGGCTGAGAGTCTGCCTGAGAAGTTTGATGAGCAGCGTCAGCTTCTTGTTAACCAATTCCGCCACACCATGCACGGCAGAGATTTTGGAGTCCAGAATCTTGTAGATCTCAAGCATATTGTTCAGTTGATCCTCAAAGATGGAACCTTCCCGATTCGAATGCTGCTGCATTTCCTCCTTGGACTCTAATGCCTTGGCAAGCAAGGTCTTGACCTTCCAACTCTCCGCCTGCGTCCTTACGAACTGGGTAGCCCGTTTGGAGGCAATGCCCGGGTCGAGTAACCAGTCAACCTCCCCAGCGATGTCATCCTCAGTGCGCTGTAATTCTTCCTCCTTGACTGAAGCTTCCAACTCCGCCATTTTACGCTTATTCCTCGCCGTAGTTCGAGTTTCATACATTCTCTTCGCATTTTGAAGCTCCTTATTTGTCGTGATGCTTCTGCAGCTTCCCGTCTTCATGGTGCACCGGCTGTCCTGTTCTTGTTGGCAGAAACGCTTCCAAGAAATATAGTGACCCAGAGAGATGCCCGAAGGAATTGCAATGGAGCTGGTTCCTGGGCTAGCTAATATATAATCCTTCTCCATTCGGTTTCCCGTGTTGCCCGCGTTCAGACGAGGCGAGGTGGTAGTACTATCGCCATAACTTCCCGGGAGGGCCGAGAATCCCGAGGGATGTATCAAGATCCTAAAATGAATGTTGTTGTTTTCCGCTTGAGTACGTATGTGTTAAATGCATTTATGTATTTTAAATAATGAAAAATTGTGATACAAGAATTGTATGGCAAAATTCTAATGAAAAAAAAAATGGTAAAACAAGAGTGATGAAAAATTGTGATACAAGAATTGTATGGCTAAATTCTAATGAAGAAGTGAAAATGGTAGAACAATTAGATTTATTAAGTATTAAAATAGATTAAAAGTCAATACTTACATGAGTGATAGATATGTTCCTTAAAACACTTCAAAATAAAATAATAATACATAAAAAGTTACGTTAACCTTTTGTATGGGATTGAGCTTGGAAGATCATACATTTAAAAATTAAATTAAATAGGATAAAGACAATTCTTGTCACAATGACATCTAAACATCTGCATACTAAAATATTAACTCCTCATACTATTATTTTTGTAAATTTTGACATAACCCCACTCATTGTTTAAACGAGATTTCATATGTTGACATTGATACATAGGCTCTAATAGATGGTAACCCATGAAGCGGTCTTTTTAGATACCCATAAGATATTTTCTCTCAAGTTCTCTATTGTGCATGGAAAATGTGGGATTGATTCATGTTGGAGCAGAGCTAGATGTCCTTACATGTTTCACATTGTAAAATGTTGAAGTTGGGGAAATTGACCTTTGAAGTTTGTATCTAGGCCTTCCTCTTACTCTGAAACTAGTGTAAAATTGGGTTTTGCTAGTACCCTTTATCTTCTTCTAGAATCACATAGTGTTGCTGAGGGCCTATGTTTAGGCCTTCGGCCATCATTCTCAAAAAACTGGCATTTTGTGCAGTTCCCCTTGACTTAAGAAATCTTGTAATTTTCTTAATTCCCTTTCCCTTTGAAGCTTCTACAGAAATCCAGTGATTTGGTGGTTCAAAGGTGACAAGAGCCACCACAGTTATGAGGAGGTTGGATCTCACCCTCGACAAAATTACCCCTTATTCAAAAAAAATCTTGTATAGTGGTCCAAACATACAAGGTTATGTGAAGTCAACTCTACATGCCAAGGCCCAAATGGGCGTTAGGATGGATTTCCCTCAAAAAAATGTTGGATCCCGTGACTCAGGGACATACATGGAAAGGGAGGTTACAAGGTTGGGAGGCCAGATGGTTGAATTATATTGAAGTGTGGTAGGATCTAATGATCTAGAATTCAAGGGCAGAAAAGGGGGCACACCCCTATGAAGGCCCATATGGGTATTATACTTGGACCTGTAGATCCCGGTGATCAAGATTGTTAAGGTGTAATACCATTGTTGGGTTCCTCTTGTTAGAGTCAGTTAGTTTTCATTTGTCGAATGTCTTCGAATTCATAATTTTGTTGTTATGGAATAAGTTGAACTCAAAACATTTTTACTGTCATGAGTTCGACCAATCACTGCCTAAAAATCGGCATGAATTTGGTCATCAATTTTTTTGGTTGATAACGTGAAGTGGTGTTGAGTCTTTGGGAGTCATCGTCACATATTTTTTTGGGTCATGGGGTATATTGTCAAAGTGAAGTTCTATTAAAGGTTTCATTTGAAAATCAACTACAGTCGAGGGTCTTCTGTTCAAAGCAGCATGTTTTTTGGGATACTACACTTCTTTTCCTCTTCTAATATTCATCATTTTCTCTATCCCCCTATTCTACCTTTTAATCCATTCCATACAATTTTTGTATTTCCTATCCTACTCTAAGTCTAATCCCCTTAAAAAAAACCACCATGGCGCATCACGTATGATTACCACCCATTTACCCTAAGTCTCCATCCCCTTTATCCCCTAATGGTCATAATTTCAAATTACACTCACATGCCTCACACTCATCTCCACTACCCAATAATCATATCATACCTATGATTCAAAATCATTACCTAAGTCATCATACTATTATATGCATGACTTACATCACTCAACCATAATTCCAAATTTCGAATTAAAACAGTATGTCGCCATTCCATTTCCATCATTGCCTGTGCAATTGTTTTCCAAGCACAATTAAGTGTTCGTGGTTCAAATTTGAGGATGGTTTGCAGTTTAACCAAGCCTAAGGTGGGAACACATCACCATTAGCAGTTACAGAGAAGCGCACTACACAAAGGAGCTACATAGTTGCACACAGAGCGTTGTGCAGCTTGCTACGCAACATCTTCCTATTGGTCACCCCAACATGGACACAATTTAATGTTTTTTTCTGGAGGTAGGTTTGTGTCACCCAATTCTCATACTATGTTTTGTTGCCTAATTCAAGTCTTGGTGAGCTGTGATCAAGTTTTTTATTAAGTTGTTGCACACACCCTGTCTTCTATGCACATAGTTGCTTTTATTCTCAGAGTCAAGGTTATGTACAAATGTTGGTTGATTTTGAATGCTGAGTAGTCAGGGTGATTGTTAGTAAAGGTAATAAAGCTTTCCACTCATCCTCCAAATCGATAGAACACCCTGTTAGCACAATGTAGTACCCCTGTTTGTTGAATTTTGGTTGTTGTCACGAAAAGTGAAATCTCCCACCTCTATTTGTGTACAAGTAGTCTGCTACATAAGGGAAAATTGCTAGGTGTTTTTAGGTCAAATGGCTCCCACTGCAAGCAAAAAGGGAGGGCATGTTGTGCATACAGAGCCTCAAACTTTGGCCCTAATTAATTCTTCCCCAACCATTAGGGTTTCTTTTGGGAACGTTGGGTGCATTCCATTTTGTCAAAAGGTCTAGAAGGTAGGTCATCACACTTAGCTAGCTAGCCTGTTTTCTTTGAACTTTAAGGATGGCGGGGTCAAATTGGGAGATTTGGAGATAGTGGTCACAGAAAAACTTATTGTCGATGCTACGGGGATTCCTACAGCTAGTGAGAAGTGGTTTAAAGGGGATGATATGGATTTCTCAGTCTTTAAGGAGTTTGTCAAACCTAAGTTTAGCAATAAATTTGCTATAACCTTCCCAATTGTATATCTTCAAGACCATTACAGTGAGTTGTTGAAGGTTATACAAAGATACTTCACATGTGAAGGTAGACTTAGTCGGGTTTACCAATACCACCTAAGACTCATGTTGCATTTCACAGATAAGAATCCCATGAATTTAACTTTTTTCTTGCTCAAGAGTTTGGAAAGAATGGCAGGGAAGGTTCAACTCCAAAAGGATAATCACATGTCAAGTTTGTTTCATTTTTCCCTTATCAAAATTCTTGTTAAGTTTGTAGTGGACTAAAAGAAGGTTCATTGGTCTGATTTTTTGTCTAGTCTTGGTATATCACCTCAAACAGACTCTTCATCAATCAAAATTTGTGAAAAAAAACAAGAAACTCATGGAACAAGTGATGAAAAAGTAACTTAGACAATGGAAGAGGCAAAGACAGGTGAGGAAATAAGTGAACAACCCAGCAATAAATCTAAAGGAAAACCTGGAAAGCAATTGAGTAAGGGACATAGCACAAAGAGTAAATAGAAAGACCAAAATCCAAAGGTTCATGTGGAAACATCCCAAACAACAAAGATTTCAGTGAAATTAGAGGAAACAATCAAGGATGAACAATTTGTGCTAAGACCTAGAACTAGGTCAAAAGTTAAGAAAGGTGTGGAGGAGTCAACTTCTCAAACAAATGTTGAGGTCTCATAAGGAAAACAAGAAAAGAAAGTGGAGGAGATTGAAGCAACGCAATTTGAAGAAGAGGACCCCAAGATGGATAAAATGAAAGAGGCACTTGCTAAGTACCAGTTGAAGATAACATTTTTGAAAAGGAAAAGCAAAGAGTTGAGAGAAACAAAACAACAAGCAACTAAACAAAAGGAAATGCCAAGGTCTAAGGTTCAACATGAATCAAAACTTCCCCAACTAGTGTTTATTGAAGAAAAATACCCTCCTCCTAAAGTCACAAAAGGAAAAGCATCCATTGGCAAAGCATCCACTAGCAAAGCATCCAGCAAGAGGAAAAGGAGGTAAAAATCCTTTGTCTGAAATTTTACAATTTTGTTCATGACTGGAGGTCGCTTATGTTGCATAGCAGGGGTCCATTTTTGTTTACAAGCTGTAGATGGTGTTTTTTCTAGCATGTTGGGATGGTTTTGGGTGTATGAAGGGTCCTACGGTATTGTTAGCTTAGTGGGTCCTGATCCAAGTTCAGAGTTAGTTATGCTAAACAAATACCTACACTACTGGCCCTTTCGGCATTAATTTGAGGAGCGCGAACTGAAGTCTCACCCAAAGTAGTATGGGGGGATGTTGGAACCAATTTTATGCACCTGGAGATCAGCATGATGTCGTTTTATGCCCTAAATCTTCCTTTGCGTAGATCGATAAGCCTTTATGGCCTATCAATATACCTTCCTTTAATCGGCCTCTAGACCTCCGCGAAGGTATACGAATGTCTTTCGCAGACCTTCAACAGATTAATCAGTTACTTAAGAACATCAGAGATTACTCTTAACCCAACCATTACTCAAGTCATCCTAAGTGTTCGATAACTTTAACATACAACAAGATAATCTTCGCGTAAATAGTTAACATCAATTGCATTCGTATAACAATATAAATAGTGTAAAGTTGTGCGTCAATACATCATTATTTCATAAACCCATCATTCATCACAACATAAGCGCATTCATTCATAACAGAAGTAAACAGATGAAACACAAGAATTTCTGTAATAATCTTCTTTATTGATAATTAGTTCAAGCTTACAGACTCAAGACCTCCCTATGCACTTAGCTACAGGGATCCACGCAGTCAACCATGTACTCTACTCTAGGCCTCTACACACACAGTTGTAGAGCCTTTCTTCCTACTCTTTTGTGCTAACTCTCTAGACTTCTCCCATAGACAAAATTCATTCCTTTTTCCTTAGACATCCTAAGACACACTTATTTATACAATCCCATGGTCCACGGACCATGGGTAGATCCTCAAAAAGCTGACTCAACTTACATAAAGAAGGGTAAAACCCTTTATGACTCTTTAACTATCTAAGCACTCTGCGACCACAATTTTCAGAGACTTTACATTTTATACAACAAAACTTGGGCTTTTGCCCCAAAATTGACGGTAGGGGACCCCATCCAAACAGGCCCCCAACACAAAGATCGTGACTTGCCCTCAAGTCACTCGGTTGGTGTGGGTATCTTATTGCGAAGATCCCCCAAAGCCACTTGTGCAACTACTACCTCAGCCACGCTCTATGTGGTTGCCTGCATGATCTATTCCACCAGTTGCTTTGTGGTTGGTCCTACACTATTCTGTTGGATTTTCTATTGCATGCTCTACAATTTCGCCAATTTGTCCTGAATATTGGCGGAGACAATGTATGCCTCATCCAACTAGGGCCCCAATCTGGCCTTGAGAATGACCTCTTTCCTCTACGCTACTTCCACCTGTGTAAGTAGTTGCTTTGCCTCTTGCAACTTGGCAAGGTGTTGTGTTGTAGCAACGGTGCGCGTCATCTCCCTTACTTCATCATATTGCTGCTGGAGCTCACGAACTTCCGTATTTAAGACCTGCAGGGTGGGATCTTCCTGCAGGGCTGTGACTACCTCCATGGCCTGCTCAAACAACATAGTGTATTCCACCACCACGGCATCCACCATTGCGACTCCATCTTTCACAGCGACTTCACGCTGTTCCCTTAACTCTAGTGGGGTTGAAGGCTGTGACTTCAACTCGAGTTCAATTATATTCAGGTTCAAGTCAAATTGAACCCTGGCCACTTCTTCCTTGGCATTGCGCATGCCCACGACCAACTTTCTAATCTTCGCATCCAACGATGCTTACTTTGGAATATGAAATTCAAGCAATGTTCTGCACGCTTCTGCCACTATGGCTGCTAGCTGAGCACTCTGCACCTGGATTGTATCCTTGGCCTTCAACGCCTATGTCTTCTCAATGAACATCTATTCGTTGTTCACCCGGCACTCACTGATGAGGCTGAGAGCACACTTCTCCCGAGCTCTAAACTTTGCTGTCACACCTGCTTGCAGTGTGTGAAGGTATTGATTGGGGAGTGCGGCTAGGTTGAGGCTGATATTCTTCAAAGAACTTACGATGACCTTTTCATCGGCCACCTCCATGCTCAAGGCTCCATTTGGGAGTGCGACTACTCGGAGATCTAGTGATCGAACCATATCTGCTGTCTGAGTGGTCCTCGGTGCCAAACTCGTTGATGCAATACTGATCTGCCCTACACCTACCTGGATTCGAGTCGTATGAATCTGTAGCTCATGCAAATCCTTATGAATGGTATTTAACGGCTGTTGTTGCTGCTTCTCGAACTGTTGCAACAATTTTGCAGTGGTATCATACACATCGTCTCCAATCTCATCAAGGTCGCCATCTGTCAGAGTGATTGGGTCTAATGATGGCTTTGTCACTTTTGATTTCTTCCGTGACCCCTCCTTTCCCTGTTCCCTATACCTTTTGGTCTAGAAGGGAGTGCTTTGCTCCTCTTGGCCACCGCTACCCTGCTCTAACTATTCCTCCTCCTATGTCTAGGGCGAAGGAGTCTTACCACTGTGCTCAGAGAGGCACTCTTCTTGTTCAGTCTGCTGCTTCGCAACGTGCTTTGCTTCCTCTCAAGCCTTCTCCTCAACCTCTTTTCTCCGCTTCTCAGCCAACTGCTGGACCTTCTGCTTCACTGCTTCCTTCTTCTTCTTTTCCGTGGACTTGCTGGTGCCCATAGCTAGCTCAGATGGATTATGCCATTTTGTCGGCCAGTGCTTGATGACCTCTTGAATAGCATCTTCTGTAGTGAGGTAAGGGAGGTCAAACCATTTTTGTTGTAGATCCTTCCACGTCTGGATGTATACGCGGTGGAAGTCATCTTTGAACTCTGCGTACTCTGAAAGCTGTTCAAACATGGTTGGTGACAACTGTGGCTTCTGGTTGATGACCATGCGAATTCTCGCCTCCATCAACACCCAGAAGACTTTGGTCTTTTTAATGCACAGGGCATCCTTTGTTGCCCAGAGGGATGCAAACTATGCAGTCTCTGGAAAATCTTTCTCCACGGGAGGAAACTGAGTATCCTTCGACAGATCCCAAGCGACGAGCACAATGGAGAGAAACAACCACGAATAGTTGAATGTTTTACTCTCCTCCTCGGCTTCTCGACTGTTCGCAAGGAACTCACTACAAAGGTAGCATGCCCAGTTGAACTGCACGCCCTCCGCGCACTGTGCAGCCAAAGAAATCACTGGCACCGGAACCTCGTGTGCGCGACATTTCCTCATAACTTTTCTCACAAGGATCTATGTGGAAACCTTCACCGCGGGGTCGGTGATAGAGGTGATCAAGTACCTGTGTGACTTCTTAACGAGTTTGAACTTATCCTTCATCTTTTTAGCAAGGCTGTCTTTGCTCGTCTTTTCGCCAAACTCCTTGGCCGAATTCAACCTTGAGTGCGGAAACAGCGTGATTCGATGGATCATCATATCAATAATGGGGATCAACGCGCTCCGCAACAAGCATCTGGCATGCACTAGGGTCAGCAATTGTTTGATAACTATCAAGTTTATGTTGGATCGGTGGTAGTAGGGTACCCACAACAGGTTCAACAACCCTAACTGATTCACTCCGCGAATCCACTCCAAAGGCTCCAACGTGGTGACACCTGATTCTTTGTAAAAGACCCACTTCATATAGTTCTTTGTTGCCAAGTGGGGGTTCAACCTCTCGTGGTTTGCAAATCCCAGTCTTCCAGATTGAAATGGGGAATCTATGGCAAGTGTGGACCTTCAAAAGTGAGGTTCTCCGGTAACAGGGGTGTGTTGAGGAGCAATTGTCCTGCATTTGGGTCCTTAGGGATCTTCACTTTTCCCTTGCGCTGAGGGATATAATCTAATAGCTTGGATATAGGATCCACCCCCTTAGTGTCTATGTCCTCCAGGCCCTCTTTGACCTCCATATCCACCACTTTCCCCTTATCCTTAGTGCTCGGTTTGTCTTTTTTAAGGGCCTGTTTGGAAGCATGCTCCCTCGATGACTCCCGCACCGACATGAGCTTCTTCTGCTTGTCCTTCTTAGGTTTGGGGACTTCTCTCACCAGTGTGGGTTTCAGCCTAGGTGACCTCGGCGCTGTAGGCACAGGATCCAGAACCTCCATGCTCATCACCTCTGGAGCAACTCCCACAGAGACAACAACTCCTCACATCCTAGCAGTCTCTCTAGGTCCAGACATCGTGCTGAGAATAAATCGCTAGGTAACTTATCAAATACAAAACTAGCGACTAAATCATCGAAAAACTGGGGATTCATAAACAATCAACAACTCAGCACATAAATTCTCAGGATGCAAAGTGCTTTTCACTGGACGACCATGTGTAATTTATAGATGAATTCGAATTCAAATTTGATCGTTCCCCCCAAAATCCATCCATAAATCCTCAATTGGCGATAGATTTCCAAAGATTTCAACCTTAAATGCTTTAATTTCCACCCCCCCACTCCTCTTAACCGTCCCCTGGCAGTAAAATCATGAACAATGACTATAATGGTTACTTTCTGCCTGCACTTCTCGGCCTCTCCCCTTATAGTGCAGCTCCCTTCACGCTTCTTCAGGCGCTGTGACATCATTCATTTTCATGCATCCCCCCTGTCACGTAGCTCTACAAACCGAGCAATGTAGTTTATAGTCCCGTGCCTCCTTGTAGCTGCTTGGAGCGCTAAGAATGTGCTACTATCATGTAGTCATTGAGTTGGATCCCTAGTGTATGGCTTCAATTGGCTTCCATTTACCCTTCCCGGAAATGGGTCTCCATTCTACTTCACGAGCTGAACTGCTCCACCATTAGTAAACTCTTTGATAACATATGGCCCAGCCAGTGCATCTGAAATTTTCTTAGAAACTTATCAAACTTGCTGTCATATAATAAACCAAATCATTTACCTTGAAGGTGCGCAGTTTGATGTGTTGATCGTGCCAAGATTTTTCACGTTCCTTCTGAATCTGCTGACGGAATCCAGCCAAAAACCTATCTTCCTTGAGCTCCATTAGCTGCGTAAGCCTTTCTTCTAAGGCTCCGCGGTCTGCCATTTCTGTGAAAGCCGTGATGCGTAGACTAGGCACGATATACTCCACAGGCATGAGAACTTCCACACCATAGACCAACCTTAAAGGTGTTTGAACAGTAAGATTTTTACAAGTAGTTATGTAAGTCCATAACACTGTTGGTATGTGCACGTCCCAATCATTCTGTTGTGTAGGTTTTAGCCATGTACAGAATTACCTGCATACAAATTCTAAAACACAGAAAATAAAAAATGCGAGAGCATAACACATAAAACACATATACACAAAGATTTCCCCTGGATCCCAAAATCGGGACTACCAACTTGATTTTTCATTATGTTCCTTTCAATGTTACAATACATATTTATAGATGCCGAAGCATCCAATACCATGGACTGAAAAACCATCACGTCCAAAAACATGTGTGAAAATCATGCACAAAACCATAGGTGGGTCTGACAAACCTAACATAGGGTCCAAAACCAAAAGTTTATGGGGTGCTGCCCCAGACCCCACAAAGTGGGGTTACGGGTATGCCTCAAACCCCCTGTGACCCCCCTCCACTGCTACACAATCGACGCAATGAAGGGGGGCTTCGTCGCCCCTCTAACCCCCCGGTTAACTACGTAGGCTAGTCATGGAAAGAATATAACACAACCCAACATTCTCCCACTTGTTGTTTTCTTTTCACAGGGGGCCACAAGAGAGCTTAGTCATTTTTCCAGCCCTGAAACAGCTATTGTCTCTCTACACTAAGAGAACTTCTTAGAGCTCATAGATTTTGTCAATGCATTTGCAATATTCTTCAAAGTGTCCACCTTTACCAACAACACCTTTTTATTTTCTATCATATCCCTCACAAAGTAATATTGAACATCAATGTGCTTTGTCTTTGAATGATATGCGGTGTTCTTTGCCAAGAAAATTGCACTTTGGCTGTCATAATCTATCCTTATAGCTCCCTGTTCTAACCCCATACTTGAACACAATCTCTACAACCAAACTAATTCCTTGCTTGCATGAGTGGTTGCCATGTATTTTGCCTCTGTAGTTGATAGTGCCACTACAAATTGTTTCTTACTCATCCAACTGGCTGCACCTCCAAATAGGTTAAACACGTACCCACTTGTGGATCTTCTCTGATCTAGATCTCCAGCCCAGTCTGCATCAACAAAGCCACAAATATCCAACACTCTGTCCAATCCTGGTCTTCCTTGGTAGCACAAACCATAATCACTAGTGCCATGTAAATACCTGAAAACCCGCTTCACTGTTTTCTAGTGCTCCTTCCATGGTTTTGACATAAACCTGCTCAATACTCCCACTGTATGTGCAATGTCTAGTCTAATACAGACCATTGCATACATCAAGCTACTGATTGCACTTGAATATGGAACACGAGACATGTCCTCTTCCTCTTCTTGTGTCTTGGGACACTGTTCAGCAGGTAACCTCACACTACAGGAATAGGACCCTTCACCGGTTTACTATCCTGCATATTAAATCTCTGCAGTATTGTCTCGACGTACTTCCTCTGGTTTAACCAGAGCTTCCTATTTGCCTGATCTATTTTAATTTCCATGCCCAAATATAGTTTGCAGCACCGAGATCTTTCATGTCGAATTTGGAGGACAATTGGGTCTTCAAATCCTGGATAATTTCTTTGTCATTTCCAACCAGCAACATATCATCACATACAAGACCAGATAAATAACATGGTCACCAATTAATTTAAAATACACACAATGATCTGCTTTGGTTCTGGTGAAGCCAAGTCCCCGTATAAATGTATCAAATTTCTGATACCACATCCTTGGTGACTGTTTTAACCCATACAGAGACTTCTTTAACTTGCATACCAGTTCTTTCTTACCCTTCACCGCAAAGCCTTCAGGTTGCTTCATGTAGATTTCCTCTTCCAAATCCCCGTGAAGAAATGCTTTCTTCACATCCATCTGTTCTACCTCAAAATCAAAAGCAGCAGCAACAGATAAAAGTAATCTAATAGAAGTTACCTTGGCAACAGGAGAAAAAATATCACCAAAATCAATTCCCAGCACCTGGGAATAACCTTTTGCTACCAACTGAGCTTTGTATTTCTCCACCTTCCGTTCTGCATTTGTCTTCTTCTTGAACACCCATTTGCTGCCAATGGGTTTCCTTCCAGCCGGTAACTCCACCATCCCAAGCTTCATTTTTGTGCAAAGATGCCATTTCATCAACCATAGCCTCTTTCCAGAGTTTTCCATCCTTTGAATATACTGTTTCCTTCACAGTTCTAGGATCATCATCAGTAACAGATAAAGAAAAATTTGAACAAAAAGTAGATGGATTATACCTTTCCAGCTGCCTTCTTTCTCGAAATGATCTTCTCACACCCGAAGTTTGTGGCTCTTCATCTTCTAATTCCTCCTTTGCTGTAGAGTCCGATTTTTCCTCCTTAAGCTCAAACTCTATCTTCTCATGTTCCTTTGGTTGGACTTCATGTTAATAACATCTTTACCTCTCTGAACACCACATCTCGGCTGTACACAACCTTCCTTGTTACTGGGTTCCAAAGCTTATAACCCTTTAAACCATCCTTATACCCAATAAAGATGCACTTTTCAGATTTACTATCCAACTTGGTTCGTTTCTCCTTTGGAACATGTACATATGCATCACATCCAAATACCCTCAGATGTGAAAGAGAGGGTTTCTTACCAGTCCATACTTCTTGTGGAGTCTTATCCTCCAATGCTGATGAAGGTGATCTGTTGACCATGTAACATGTTGTATCCACTGCCTCTGCCCAGAATTCCTGTCCTAACCTGGCACCACTGAGCATGCTTCTTGCCCTTTCCATCAACGTCTTGTTCATTCTTTCTGCGACTCCATTTTTCTGAGGTGTGTATGGAGTAGTCTTCTGTCATGCTATACCACAATTCTTACAGAATTCTTCAAATTCCTTGCTACAAAACTCTCCAGCGTTATCTGTCCTCAACATCTTTATCTTCTTCCCTGTCTGGTTTTCTATGAGAGCCTTAAATTCTTTAAACCTGTCAAAGACTTCAGATTTCTTCTTAAGGAAATATATCCATGTATTCCTTGAGATGTCATCTATAAATGATACATAGTACACAGACTTACCCAGTGATGGAACCTTCACATGTCCAAACACATCACTGTGCACAAGTTCTAATATCTATTTCGCCCTCTTACTACCAGATGGGAAACTCACTCGATTCTGCTTCCCATATACACAATTTTCATAGAAATCAAAATCCAAAGAGCTATTACTCATACCTTCCACCATACCTTTACCATGAAGTATTCGAAGGTCCTTCTCTCCAATATGTCCAAGCCTTTGATGCCACAACATGGTCTTCTCTCTAGAGACCACTAGATTTTCTGCTCCACTTTTAGGTTCCACAAAACTGTTGCACCCATCAACAAAAGTGCTACCTTGCAGCTTTTACAAAGTTCCAACCCGAACTCCCTGCATCAATACCAGTGCTCCCCGAACCATCTTACATGTATCCTTCTCGAACATTGTTTTTAAACCTGCATCATCCAGCTTGCTTACAAAAATCAGATTTCTAGCCAATGCAGGAATATGCAGAACACCCAGAAGTGTTCTAACCCTTCCACCTTGCAACTTCAACTTTACTTTTCCGTGACCAATGATTCTAGCCTTCCTATCATCCCCTAAGAAGACATCACCACCATCATATTTCTCATACTCGCAGAACCACTCTCTATGGGGAGTGAAGTGAAAGGATACACCTGAGTCAATCAACCATGCCTCGTGATCTACATGTGTACTTGAAGAAGCCAAGTACACATCCGCACCTTCATCTAAGGTGGTTTTCCCCTCTGTAGAAGGAGCATCATTAGATCCCTTTCCTTTATCAGGAGCTTTATATTTACAGTCCCTTTTGTAGTGCCCTTCCTTTCCACATTTCCAGCACACCACTTTTATAGTTTTTCCTGGAGATTTAGATCTCCCTCTAGATTTAGACCTCCCACTCAATGACTTATTTTTGTTTTTGTTTTGGGACCATCCTTGTACAGACAAGGCATCACCATTCTAGTTCTCCATATTTTTCTGTCTCATCTCCTCTGTCAGTAAGGATGAGACTATTTCATCAAACTGCAAGGAAGTTGCTTTGCTACCTATTGCAATAACAAGACTATCCCACGAATTTGGTAGAGAACACAACAAACTGATGCACTTATATTCATCTGAAATTTTAATATCAACAGATGCTAACTGACTTACCACAATATCAAATTCATTTAGATGCCCTGTCACCGAGTCTCCATCTTTCATCCTCAGGTTATACAACTTTTTCCGCAGGAACAGTTTATTCACCGGAGACTTAAATTGGTACAAAGTCCCTAACTGGTCCCACAAATCCTTCACCGTAGCTTCCCCTAATACATTCAACAATGCTGAATCTGAGACACACAATCGTATTGCGCTCTTTGCCTTCCGATCCAACTTCTTCCATTCTTCATCAGACACTCCAGTTGGTTTAGTACCTAGATCTACAATGATCCACTGATCTTTATCCACCAACAGATCCTACATCTTGAGTTTCCACAACTCAAAACCCTGACCATTAAATTTCTCGATCTCTATCTTTCCATCGTTCACCATCTTCTTTCACCACCAAGTCGATCTCACAAATCTCCAACTGAATAGGGTTTACCACAGGCTCGAGTGAAATCCCTCAGCAACAAAGGCATCCCCTTGAAGCCAAAACAACTACAATACCAAATGTAGGTTTTAACCCTATATGAAAATTACCTGCATACGAATTGTAAAACATAGAAAATAAACAATGCAAGAGCATAACACATAAAACACATATACACAGAGATTTCCCCTGGCTCCTAAAACCGGGACTACTAGCTTGATTTTTCATTATGTTCCTTTCAATGTTACAATACATATTTATACATGTCGAAGCATCCAATACCATGGACCGAAAACCATCGTGTCCAAAAACATGTGAGAAAAACATGCACAAAACCATAGGTGGGTCTGCCCAACCTAACATAGGTTCCAAAACCAAAATATTCCTAGGCGCTGTGCTGGACTCCATAAAGTGGAGTTACGGGTATGCCTCAAACCCCCTGTGACCCCCTCCGCTACATAATTGGGGCAACGAAGGGGGGCTCCGCCCGCCTCTAACCCCCTAGTTAACTACATGGGCTAGTCGTGGAAAGAACATAACACAACCCAACATGTTGCACGTTGCAAACCTTCATCAACGCATTCTCCAATATCTTATTAAAACCCTCAATCGTTCCATTGGCTTGAAGATGATATGGCGTACTCTTTTGATGGTAAAACTAGAACTCATTTGTTAGTGCGCTAATCGTTTCATTGAGAAAATGGGTACCGTGATCACTCATCAGTACCTTTGGGAAACCAAACCTAGTCAACACATATTCGAATAGAAACTTTACTGCTATTGCCCCTGTATAGTCCTTCACAAGTTGTGCCTCCTCCCATCTGGTCAAATAATCAGTTGCGGTGATGATATACCGTGCACCTGTCTTCTTGCTTGGAGGCTGAATCGGTCCTACAAAATCGATTGCCCATTTCTCAAATAGTTGTAATGACACTTGTAGATTCAAAGGAAGCTCATCCCTCTATGATGGCCTGCCTATTCTTTGACATGCATTGCATGCCCTACAATAGGCTTTAGAATCCTTATGAAGTGTTGGCCACCACAACCCAACGCACAAAATCTTCTGTGTTGTTGCTTTTCCTGCATAATGCCCTCCTGCAACTCCTCTATGAGCTTTAGTGAGGATACTATTTCGTTCAAAATCAGGCACATAACATTGAAGTATCTCGTTCGATCCCATTTTATATAAATGGCCTGCAATTACAGAAAATTATGCGGCACGTACGACCAATTCTTTCTTCTGCTGCCTGGTGTATCCTTCTGGAGTCGTTCCTATGGTCAAGAAATGGATAATATCACAAAGTGATTATCCACTACACGCAACGCGAAGAGCTGCGCTTCAAGAAGGCCTTCCTCTAAATTAGTAGGCCCCTCGCCTATTTCAATGCACAACAGATGGTCTGGCCCTGCATTCAATCGCCCTGGCTTCACAATTACCTCAAATCATATTCTTGGAACAACAACAACCATTTGCATGTTTTCCCTCCCAACACATGCTTATTAACTAGATATTTTAATGCAGAATGGTCTGTGTACATCTTGAAATGTCTGCCTAGCAGGTAATGTTTGAACTTCTGGAGCGTGTACACCATAGCCAAGCCTTCACACTCTATTTTCGAATAATTCCTTTCAGCCTCTGACAACTTCCTGCTCACAAATTCTATAGGACGATCCAGTTCTCCTTCCCCATCTTGTGTCAGCACTGCTCCTAGTGCAATACACGAGGCATCCACATGCACATGAAATTCCTTTTTCCAATCTAGCAAGACTAGGATCGACGCGGTGATCATTTTTTCCTTCAGTAAACCCAGGCTGCACTGACATTCTTCATCCCAATAGAATGTAGTGTCCTTCTCCAGTAGCTTTTCCATAGGCGTGGTAATCTGAGCATAAATTTTGATAAACTCTCACTAGTACCTAGTGTGGCCCAGTGTTGCGCGCATCTATTTAACACTTCTTGGTGCCTCCAAATTAATTATTACCGCGATCTTAGCAGGGTCAACCATGAGTCCTTTCCTGCATACCACATGAACCAACAAGATTTTGAAAGGGATGTAGAACAAGCATTTCTCCAGGTTTAGTGCGATCTAATACCTTCAGCATGTATCCAACATCAAGCGCAAACTGGTTACATGGTGCTTTACAAGCCCAAACACTTTTCAATCATCAAAATATACCTCCAATAACTTGTGAATGAATTCTTTAAACGTCGCGATCACTACGTGCGAGAAGATCGTCGGCGCATTCTTAAGTCCAAAAGGCATCACTGTGCACTGGAAACATCCCCACTCTGTTGCGAAGGTGGTCTTACTCTTGTCTTCTGGTGCGATCTTAATCTGATGGTATCTAGAGAACCCATCAGTGAATGAATAGGCCTCCTGCCCTCCAACATTATCCAGTACTTCATCTGTAAATGGAGTGGGAAAGGATCATGAACACAAGAATCGTTAAGCTTCTTGAGATCTACACAAATCCTTATTTCACCCTTCTGCTTATTTTCTTTAATGACCATTGGACTCACCGTATTAGATTCCTCCACTGGTTCAATAATACCCGTTGCAAGCATCTTGTCCAACTCCAAGTAGACCTTTTCCTTATATTTGGGATTAAAGCGATATGGCCTTTTCTTACTAGGATTCACGTCCGGTTTCTAAGTAATTTTCATCGCTCCCAAATATCCTATGATACCTTTCAAGTCTAAAAATTTGGTAGGGAACAAATCCTGATATTCATGGAGCAATTCAACGACATTGTCTACTGTGGCATCGTCCTACTAATCTCTAATCTTTGCAAATTTTGGCTCTACCTCTCTGCTGATGTTCACCTGTCTAGTCTTCAATGGTGCAACGATGTCTAGATTATCTATCTGTGGTTCCTCAACTTCGCGGTGCCCTTCGGCCTCTGGGATGTTAATATTCCTTGGATCCTCATCATTTTTTTCAGCGGTCACGTTATAGCGCTCCAGCACATGGCACAACTGGGTGCTCCAATCTAGTTGAATCAACTCTAAGGGATCCTGCGGTATTCTGAAGATTGCTGCTTTAACCTCTTATAATGCTTCGTCGATGCTTTCAAACCCATCCTTAAAGATGAAGGTCATAAAAAAACCTTTCTCAAGACGTCCCACTCAGTGGTACCCTCGTGGAGCTCTGTTTCTAGGTACCAATTCATAGGAATGATGTCCAAAGTGTGACAGAAAAATATGCACCCACTCTGTTTGGGGTTCCATCCTATAAAACTTAGTCCATTTTGCTAAATGATCATGCGGATCATTTCTTCCATCATATTTTTTAGTTACCTGAACTTTCGGGCGACCAAACCACAATCTCATCATTCTTTTGTACTCGCACCATTCATCAAAATTGTCTTTATGCATACCCCACCACCATGCAGGGATAGCGTGTAAGCGATGCTTCTTAGGTACTTCCCTTTCAAATGCATCCAAAAATTTATCCACATCTGTCAAACCATCATAATAAGGCAAACTTTTTACCTCGGATGATACACAACACAACGATTTAGTCATCACATTACAACACAGCGTAGATACTTCGTGCAACCTATTCTGCCAGCGTTCTATTTCTTCATCATAATATGATGTATAAGAACTTTTGTGGTCCCATGAAATACGTCCATCAGCTATCGGATTAACCCAATATTGGTCTCGCGCTATTATTTTATAGATCTGATCCAAATCATCATCGCTTTCTTCATAGTCGCGAACTGGTTCAGTATAGCGTGGTCCTTCTGCAGGGTCCAATGGTACTACTACGTGGAGTGATTTACTTTCAAATGACATCTTTTGCTTCTTCAAATTGATTACCCCATTCACGTCGAAGGCCAAATCAATTCCCAGGAGCACGGGGTATGGATTGTTTTCATCAACAATCTCTATCACTTCAAAATAAGCCAACGCACTTGCACCTTCTATATCTATAGTCACTCCATGCAATCTCCCCAAAGGTATAATCTTATGTTGATTTTCCTTTCTCAATTGACTCGGAGACCACTATAGCGCAAGTCTCCCCATTCTTTCCCATGTCTTTTTAGGCAAGACATTCGCATCTGACCCCAAATCCATAATAACTTGATCCATCTCATATTCTCCTATTTGCGCGGTGATCCTCATCTCGCGCCCTATTCTTGTCTTGTGTTTCCCTATCTTTCTGATTGCACGGTGTCCTTCACGAGCACCTTCCTTACCAGCACACTTATTTATCAATTCTTGAAGCCCTTGCATAGCCTTGCTATCACACAACAGCTTCATACAAGTCTCCAAGAAAGTGGTAAGCATGGGGGGGTCAACTTCTTTAGATAGCTTGTCCTGACATCTTAAGGTAGATGCCTCAATGAAGCTTCTATTTGCTTCCATGAATGTTTCCTTTGCATGCTCCATATCAAACCCAACCTCCTTTTCTGGAGCCTTGAGAACCCACTCACTTTCTTTAGGTTTCTTTCCTTTATCATCACTAGTCATCATTCTGCTTCACAACACAATATTCACATTGGGATCCTCTTCGCAGGGTTCAACCCTCATAATCTATAGATTCTGGGCAGGCTTCTGAAGCTATGCCTTCTTCTCCTACATCTTAGTTATTAGTACAGGGCATTCTTCTATCGCGTGGTCGAACTGAGTGTAGTACCGGCATGACAGCCGCCTCTGGCTCATACATTCTCGCGTGTAGTGCCTTGGCACTCCGCAATTGCAGCAAATAACTTGTCCTCGACCTCTACCAAGTCCTCCTCCTCCTTAGCCTCGTTTGTGCCCTGATATCCTCTGTGCGCTCCCCAAACACCTTAATCTAGAGGCCGAGTCTTTGTTTGCATTTGATACACGGGCGTTCTCTCCATCTTAAATTCATAGCTATGATAGGTTCGCTCATCGTGTCCCACCTATTTATAGAAATTGTTGAATAATTGTTAAAATGACAATTGTTTGTTACATCTTTTCCAGCAACCTAATAGATACTACCAGGTCCTCCTCCTCCTTGGCCTTATACGTGCCCCTGATATCCTCCGTGCGCTCCCCTAGTGCCTTGATCTAGAGGCTGAGTATTTGTTTGAATCCGATACACAGTCGTTATCTCCATCATTAATTCATATCTATGATAGTTACACTCATTGTGGCCCACAGATTTACAGAAATTGCAGAATAATTGTTATAGCATTTGTACAAATTTCTGTAGAAACTGACAATTGTCTGTTACATGTTTTCAAACTACTTGACAGATAGCACACCACAATGCGGTCCCTAGACTTGGTCCCGCAACAGCCTCTGTTCTCAGGGGCATTGGCCCTCCCCCTGCAATATAATTTGCAAAAACAAGGCAGTGATATTTATCATGCCCCTGGCTCTTACATTTTAGGCACCAAACTTCTTCGTGAACCTCCAACCCAACAAATTTTTCCTTCTTCAAGCTCTGCAACTCCACATGAATTTGTTGAAATCTCGGAGAAGAACCCTAGATAGGTGTCTCATGTAATCTCATCGCGATCTCCAGTGCTTCCACTAGAGTCCCTATCTTTTGTTACGATAAATCAACCCTTAAGTGGGGTAAGAGCGAGGCTACAGACCATTCGCGGTGCTAACTATTTGTGAGATTCATGTTAGATTCGTAGATCTGGAACTTCAATCTCTAATCCATCTCCCAGGGTGCTTCTCCAGGCCTCATCATGATTTCCTTGAATCCAACGACAGATTTCGATTCAGACTTGGGTTTACCAAATTCCTTATTCAGCGCAATCTGAGTGCATGCTAACGATGCCAATGGGTTATCAATGCAATACTTAATGTACCATGTCAACGCGTGATCTTGTAGAGCAGTAACCAATTGTGCCTTTTCTATATGATCATCTGTAGTATTATGTGCCATCCATACAACCTTCGCAACGAACCAAAACTAGTCCGAGTCCTCACTTCCCAAGCCCTTGGAAACAAGCAACTTCATGGTATTTGAAATATTGACCGGTGGCGGAGGTGGAGCTGGTGTGGGTGAAGGTGTATATTGTGGAGCTGAAGGTGGATGTGGTGTGGGCGGATGAGGTATTCGCGGAAAACCCTGCTTTAGCAACTGTACATCACTTCGCGGTGAGGCTTGTACTGCTCCCTCATCGTCACTCGAAGGAGGCTCTATCAATGGACTATATTCATGACCCGCTCTTTCCCGATTTCTAAAGATTCGCCCACTTCGCGTACATCCAAACATCAAGGCAATGACATAAACTTCTTTTCACACAATAGAAATTTAATCCAAGTATTCAAAGATTTCAAATACTTACCTCGCGGTCCCTTTTAAAAGCGCCACTTTTCTTCACTGTAGCTGACTGAAGTATCAATCACGAATTCTGTCACAAATCCTCCAATGACTCAATCAAGCTAGTGATCGATAGCGCACACGACCATATCTTCAAAAGCTTCCAACCTTTGCACTAGCCTCGGGGTCCATAGTATTGGAACATCAAGACTCTGCCTTCCTTGGTCGTCTACCAATTTAGCGATCCAATCATATAGCTCGATCGGGAAGGTGCAGAAGAAAATTTCATGTATTGCTGTGTATAGATACATTTCCAACCACTGTTCTTTTGTCAGACGTAGATTTCTGTTCTATTGCGCCGTGAATTCGTGGATCTTTCTATCCAACCAGTTCTCAATTTCTTTCTTTGTTGGATTCTAGTGATGCGACATCACACATCTCTTTATGCAAATCCTGGTCCCGACAACAAAACCATTTGTTGGCTTAGTGGGTCCTGACCCAGGTTCAAAGTTAGTTGTGCCAAACAAATCCCTACACTACTAGCCCTTTCGACATCAATCCGCGGAGCGCGGACTGAAGTCTCACACGAATCAGTATGGGGGGATGTTGGAACCAAGTTTCCGCACCCGGAGATCAGTGTGATGTCATTTTATGCCCTAAATCTATCTTTGCACAGATCGATAAACCTTTATGGATTATCGATATAGCTTCCTTTAATCGGCCTCTAGACCTCCACGAAGGTCTATGACTCTCTTTCGCGGACCTTGAAATGATTAATTAGTTACTTACATGCATCAGAGATTACTCTTAACCCAACAACTACTCAGGTCATCCTAAGTGTTCGATAACTTTAACATACAACAAGATAATCTTTGTGTAAACATTTAACATCAATTGCATTCATATAACAATATATATCGTGTAAAGTCGCACATCAATACATCATTATTTCATAGACCCATCATTTATCATAGCATAAGCGCATTCATTCATAAAAGAAGTAAACAGGTGAAACACAGGAATTTCTATAATAATATTCTTTATTGATAATTAGTTCAAGCTTATAGAGTCAAGACCTCCTTGCGCACTCAGCTACAGGGGTCCCCACACTCAGTTGTGGACTCTACTCTAGGCCTCTACACACAAAGCTATAGAGCCTTTCTTCCTACTCTTTTGCGCTAACTCTCTAGACTTCTCTCATAGACAAACTTCATTACTTTTGCCTTAGGAATCCTAAGACACACTTATTTATACAATCCCATTTTTCGTGGACCATAGGTGGATCCTCAAAAAGCTGACTCGACTTACATAAACAAGGGTAAAACCCTTTATGAATCTTTAACTATCTACATGCTCCACAGCCACAATTTGCAAAGACTTTACATTTTTATACAACAAAACTTGGGCTTTTGCCCCAAAATTGACCCTAGGGGGCCCATCCCAACAAGTACCGTGGTTTTGTTTCATGAAGTATAATGGTGTGAATAAGGTAGGGTGCTTATTTGAAATTCAGCTACGTAGTCGTTATGTAGTTGCTACACATAGGTTGTTATAAGCTCTTGGAGACTTCCAGTTGTCATAAATATGAGTGGATGGATGTGTAGTGGAGTTGGGAGCTAGGTCAGACCGCCATTCAATAGCCTAGTGTCAAATTTGGAAGGAAAACATAACAGTGCAACGATCTACCCATCTTCTACCCAACCAATGCGCAACAGTCCCAGTTCACTGCTAGTGTTCTACTTTTTTTGTTTTTGTTATGCAATGGATATGTTTTGATGATTTAGACAGTTGTTAGGACACTTTGTATTTAGAATAGTGATCCTGATCATGATCTTTTTGTTTTTATCATTTAAGTAAAAGTATTGTAAACAACATTAAATTTCCTCTTTTTTAGTTTGGTTTGATCCACTTCATGGATCGAGGGTGCACTGCATCTGGACATATTTTGATTTCCTAGTGTATGTCTATCTAAGATGGAAAACTGGAATGAAAATGGGTAGGGTAGTATTGGTATCAACTTTGAGTTTCTGGTGATTTTAGTTTAATGAAAGAAAGGCTCAAATGCACAATTTTTCCCAGTAATCATTGCAAAGGATACTGTGGTATGACATTTTGGATGTGTGATTCCCTGTGTGTCTTTTATGTTGAAATTATTCTTTAAAATTTGAGATAGAACTCAGTAATTCTAGAATTCAATTAAATTTTCTCTATTGTTCACTGTGTTTTTATGTTTCAGTTGCAAATGGAGCATGTTACTTCTGTATTTCTTCATATGTTTCTCTTAAATATTGTCTCATAAATATACATTGAACTAGTTTTCTCGATGGTTCCTTACAAGTTTAAAATAATTTTCTTTCAATTTTACGACTATACTTCATACTCTCTATTTGTTCCAAAATGTGTACCAATAACATCCCTTTGTGTTGACGGGGTATATGCATAGGCATTATAGACAAAAAATTGGGATCACCTACACCATATCTCATAAATTTCCACCAATCCCCAACAAGATATTTCACATAATCCTTCAGCTATGGTCTCCATATGGCACATAAGAAAAATATTTAGTTTTCATAAGTTGAGGGAGCCCCCTCTGGTTGGAGAAGACCAGTCTATCAACCCAAAGAATTTTGTGGTTACCTTTGTGAATCTACCCTCAGGCTAGTAGAATTCAAGGAGTGATAACACCTCATATGACACCATTTTTGCTCCTTAAACATACAATTTTTCCTATAAACATTATCATATTTCACTCCTAACTCTACCTAATTCTTATATTTCCATCACAAGTATACTTATGTTTGCTTTTACACCTTGTCTCTTTTGTTTGGAACTAAATAACTGAAAGGTTGATTGAAAGTAGTGCATAGGTTTCTGTTTGAATAAGATATGGTTACATTATATCTATACATAATGAATGCATTGTAATAAATGTTTGGCCTACGGATTCACATTCTAAGTGTCTAGTTATAGGATAATATATCATGCACCTTGGTTAAATACCAACAACATAGTATTTGTAAGATTTCTATGTGTTGTCATTTTGACCGAAGTCTGCAGGTCTTGGTTACAGATAAGTGATAGATGGATGTATTCCAGGGTATGATCATATTCCAAGAAGATGTGCTCATAGATTCAATTATGTGCCAACTCGACACAAGTTGCAACGTTAAAGAGAATAGTTATAGTTTGACAGGGACACCATTGTTAGAGATACGAGGATTTTGGGGTAATAATTTAGTTATAAAACCTCATGAAGAAACTTTGCACAATATTAATTTTATTCTAGGAGGTTGTTATCCAATGATAAACAAAGTGCTTTGGGATCCTGATGGATAGTGCCCATTCCGGCTGTTGCAAACACGATCATAAATTCAACTGTGGTCGAGATTCTCATTCTTGACTACTCATATGATCGTGGAAGATCAAGTTGTTTCATGCGCCAAGTTCAAGTTCTGGAATCCATTGAATACTCTACAGTTCATATCCCTTAAGGATAAAAGTTTTGAACCATGACTAAAATTGATATGGAGCTGTAACTAATTACTATATTATGTATTTTATTAGTTAGCACAAATAGGACCAAACCTCTTTGTGTGTTTTATAAACTTTATATAAGAATTAAGCGCTTAGAGCGCAACAGTTGATATCATTGTCATTCATTTTTGAGTTATAATATCAAGCTTATTGTTTCTGCGATTGGCTGAGGTTCAATTCTATATTTGTGCTCTATGTTGTGGTATGCATTGAAAGCTTGTTTATTTTCATCGTTCTGTGATGAGTAGTTAGAACACAAGCACAAACCAAGCCTTGAGTTGGGCGCGCTCAAGGCACGATCACATGTCATAGTCACTTTGTTTTATTTGCATGGTATTGTTTATTTATAGCTTGAAAAAAAGTTGAATAACCTTTGTCTCTTGTCCTTTGAACAAAACTATATTTTTCATCTTTCGATTTGTTTATACTGTGTGGATATTTTGAAATAGTTATGTTTATATATATATATATATGAATGTGTTTGTGTGTTAGGATAGTTTGATATTTCGTTATCGAAGGTTATGAAAATACTTTAAATGATTTTATTTTGATTTGTTTAATGGAATTGGTGATTAGTTTCATTTTAAAAGGGTTATAAAATAATTAACTACTACAAAATCAAAAATAAAAATAAAAATACCATTTCAATAACTTTGAAGCTATATTGAGTTTACATATTAAGATGTTTAGGTAATTGCAAGGCCATTTAACCAAATTAAGTTATGACGTAGCATCCCTTTTGATGAAACCGCCATTCACATGCACTTATCTTATGTCATCTTAAAAAGCGAGAAATTTGGTCATTCGTGCGTACTGCATTGAGGGTCTCATATGTTTACTAGCCCGGTTGACAATTAAATCAACAATGTTGATTGATAATATTTGAGACTAATATTAAAACACTCGTCATTTTTGGTGCCATTGTCGGGGATGTGCTCAAGGAGTTAAGACTTTTCACATAAATAATACAAAGGATATTAGAGCTAGAAGTGACTGAAGGGGTCGTAATTGCAATTTTTAATAGTCTAGGTACCTTTTACCTTTGCATTATATCATGATAAATGCATTTAAAACATCATAGGTAGGAAAAGGAAAAAGTCACCTAAAACCCAAGCACGTGCTACAATGGGGACCACTCCTAGGCAAGCCCAAAACAAAATCTTCCAAAGGTCACCTTTACCCATAATACAGTGAGGCAACCATTAGAGGGGGAGACACCAAAGAAGGAAGAATCCCCCTCTGAAGAGGAATTTGAAAGTTCAGAAGGATATAATAAGGTTCATGACTCTAAGAATCCAAGGAGAGAAAAGATGGTTGAGGAGGAAGTTAATGAACCTAAACAACAAAAACCAGTCACTTTTGAATTCCCCATTCAAGATCTCAATGCTATAGTACAAATGAAAAATATTCCTCTTTCTTCCCTTATAAATTTTCATGGCCCATTTGAGTAATATCTTGACACTTTCCTGTGTTCGTTTGATGTCCTCTGTTGAAGTTATGCTTATTCAAGAGATGCCCAAAAATTAAAACTTTTTCTTGCAACATTAAAAGATGCAGCCCTTTGTTGGTTTATGGGATTAGGGGGAAACTCTATTTGATCTTGGGATGATATGAATAATATATATTTTGAGTAAATACCAAGATTATTGCAAAGTCAAGGACATCAAGGAAGATATTTTTAAGATGTCTCAGTCATATGATATGATTCTAGAAGACTATGTGGAAAGATTCCAATATAGTTTGCAAAGAAAGAAACAAAATTCCCTAGACCTCGAAACTTTATTTATTCTCTTTCTATAGGGAATATGAGAGGATTGTTTAGAGACTTTGAACTTGATGGGAGTAGGGGATGTTTCTCAACTATCATATGAGGAAATCTGTGAATTATGAAGATAGCATTCTAGAGGAAGTGCAAAATATGGGAAAAATTCTCAAGATATTATATCTTGGATTGGTAGATAAGGTGGAACAAGGGTGACTAAGGCTGAACTAGGGATTTTTTTGGATAATTTAAAGACTGATATTTTAAGTACACTTAGTTCACAATTGGACACCTTGCAAGCTAAAAGAAATAAATAAAATAGTTGAGGTAGCCTTCGCTATATTTTGTTCCAAATGTCGGAAAAATCATCCGCTTAGATAATGCCCCTTATATAATGTAGAGGTGTGTGGCATTTATGAACAAAATAATTCTATTCAAGAATTCCCTTCTTTTCCAGGACTTAAAGCAATGTTTCAAGAGGAAGATGGGGAGATAGAGCAAATTTGTTTTATAACCCAAAAAAAACCTTTGCCTCCTCGAACATTTGTATGGCACCTCCTGATCCTTCCCAACATTTTACATTCCCTTCTAGATGGTACCCTCCTATGTTGTGGCCACAATTGCCTCCTCAGGTGCAAGGTCAAGGGTGGACCCCAGGATGGAGAGGGCCCTCATCTTTTGGGAATATGATGCCTCTTGAACCACACCCACAACAAATTCAATTCACTTCCAATAAAACAACTCAAACACAACAAAGGCCTCAGTTTCCTACCTAGCCTATTCCAAATCCAAATAATAACAAAATGGTTCAGCCCATCTACAATATTGAACTGTCTCCATTTCCTACCTATCCTCTTTCAGATGTGGACTGTAAAGACATCTACTTGCACTGTGGGAAAGATATTCAAAATAAAACCTCTCTTATCATTCAAGAACAAGATGAGGAAGATAAATTACCTGAGCTAATATTACCTTCTTATGATCATGAATAACCTCTTGAAAAGGAGTCCAAGTCTACTTCTTATCCAAGGAGGTTATGCCTAGAAAAACCCCTTAATGATCATGAATTTCATTTTTTAGGGGAATTTAGAAATGTCTATGTAAATATTCCATTGTTTCAAGCTATTAAGGATGTTTCTATTTATGCAAAGGTTGTTCAGGAACTTTGTTTGAAAAAACCAGGAAGAAAGAAAAAAGACCCCAAGATAGTACAATTAGTTGGGAAACTGACTAATTTAATGTTAGGTAAATTTTTTACAACAAAATATGGTGATTTGAGAACTCCTATTGTTATTGTATATATAAATAATACTCCCATATATAACACCATGATATATTTAGGGTACGCTATACATGTTATGACCAAGGAAACCATGGAAAAATTAGAGCTACCTGGACTATAACATACCCCAACTGTTCTCCAAATGGCCGATAGATATAATACAAAACCAAATGGGATATTAGAGGGTATTGTTGTCTCAATAGATTCATGGGAATACCCAGATAATTTCATGATCCTCCAACCCAAGGCAAACTTTGGAGGCTACCCATTGATTCTTGGAATGATCTAGAAGGATCCTCAAAATGCTCAAAATTTATTAGTATCAGATTCTAATGAAACCAACACCAAGTCGAAGAGCTCATTGCACTGATTTTGGTGGTATATTTTGTTTCCAAAATGGCCTCTATATGAGGGAGAAAATGCGTTCTAAAGTTTTGTCAAAACACAGAAAAAAAGGGACTGCATAATCAGTAGTGAGGGAGCTAGAGCAGGCCAATTGGCAGCACCAGAGTAGGACAAGTGGTAGCAGGTGAGCAAGGCATGTGGAAGAAGGTCGAACCCATGGTTCCAACTACCAAGCGAGATTCTCGTGGGTTGAACTCGTGACCTGCAGTGGTCGGCCCAAAACCTTAATCGACAGGCCACAAGATTGCATTTATAACACAACCATCGGAGCATATATTTAAATTTTGGTTGCAGTGATATGGTGGGGAAATGGTTGGGGGAGCTCACGATATTTGACAGGCCTGCCAAACCCTCTGAATGTTTTAGCAACATTCCAAACGAGCCAACCGCCATTCCAAACTTGGTGCAGAAACCATAATATATAAACCATATACCATTGTTAGTATATGTTACATGCCACACGGTGAGTATGGATATCACCGTTAGACTATGGTTACAACTATATGCCACGACTTGGCGTGTAGTTGGTATGTATGCTATGTTAAAACCTTTGTTACAACTATATTCCAAGCGTTTGATATATATGGCACAATATGTTAATAAACCAACAGTCAAATACTATGTAAATACATATAGTTGTAACAATATACCAATCAAATACTGGGAAGCCCGTGGGATTGACCCCAGGACCTAAGAAGTGATTATGTAATTGTTTTGAATAGTGACTGTAAATGCCTTTTGAGGCATATCTCGGCCAATATTGGGCCTTTTTGTAATCTAAAAGTTGTGTTGGAAAGTTGAGACCAAAGCCTTTCAGCTGATAGTAGCTGTTAAAGCATGTGAGGAGATTCCACAATAGTGAATTTTGATGTAAAGAGACTTTATGAGCATTTTCAATACATCGAACGCCCATTGGAAGCAGACCCGAAGATGTAGTCTAAGAGGGACGAACTCCGTCATAATTTTTTTTGTGTTTGCTTCTTATTTTCTCTTTTTCATGGTTTATTTTAGATTTCAAGTTTAAAGTTAAAGGAACTCAAAAATCAATTTTCCTTATTAATTCACT
This sequence comes from Pinus taeda, assembly GCA_000404065.3. Classification (NCBI taxonomy): domain Eukaryota; kingdom Viridiplantae; phylum Streptophyta; class Pinopsida; order Pinales; family Pinaceae; genus Pinus; species Pinus taeda. The sequence goes on from APFE031245844.1 coordinate 172,752, forward strand.
TAAAAAGAAACCTTAGTTAACATTTGAAGAAATTGAGCAAATAGTCAATTATGTTGTTTTTGGATCATATTTTGGTATCAGAGTGAGGTTGATCATGTATAAGCATGATATTTTCAAATGTGAATGTTGACTAGATCCAAGTTGCAACGTGGAGAAGGGAAACTTGAGAAGATCAACTAGATATTGGAAAGAGGAAAGTCTCTCAAAAGTTGAAGATGTGAGAGCGAAATGAAGGAGAAGCTCCCGAAACAAAGGTCGTTGGAGAGGAGGAATATCAACAAATTTTCCTTAATATGCAAAGGATGATTGAAAAAATTTATGAATACAAGAAGACTAGAGGTGCAACTTCATCTTCTAAAAGCATGAAAGAGAAAAAGGGAAAGGAAAAAGCTGATGGTAATGAACCTCCTTCTCCTCCATCTTCAATTTCTTCTTCTTTATTCTCTTATCATTCAAGTTCAAATTCAAACTCAAAAAAGAAACCAAATAAATCTCCTTTTTTGAAGCTTGATGCTAAGTTTGAGTTGCCAATATATGATGGTGAAATGAATCCTGAAAATTTAGATAATTCGATAAAGCAACTTGAGGTGTATTGTAGAATTCAAAATGTTGTTGATGAATATGCACAAATTTTGTTAGCTACACTTAGAATGGGGGGAACAACTTTGATTTGGTGGGAAAGTAAAAATCAATTAGATTTGAAGAAAAAAGGTAAAATTATCTCTTCATGGTCCAAGTTTGTTAAAGCTCTTATAAAGAAATTCTATCCTTTAGGATATATGCAATAGGCTGTGATGGATTGGCAACATTTAAGGCAAGGTAAAGGACAGACTCTGTAAGATTTTACATAGCAATTCAGGGAAAGGAATTAGCACTTAATGTTCCATTAGAAACATGGGAAACTTTGTTAAAGTATATTGGAAGTTTTCATTCTTATTTTCGATGTACAATGCTTATGTTTAATCCAATTGACTTTGATGAAGTGTGTGTACAAGCCATTCATATTGAATCAAGAGACATTTTCAGTCAAACTTCTCAAAGAAACCAGCATTTAGAGAAAAAAGATTCTAAAGAAGGAAAGGGAAAGGGTAAGTTGAAAGGGAAGAAATCAGCAATAGCTAAGAAGGAATGAGAAAGGCCTACTTGTACTCATTGTCAGAGGGTTGGACATGATGAATCCAAATGTTGGAAGCTTCATCCTGAACTTAAACCAAAGAAGTTCCTTCATAAGAAGGGTGAAATGAAAGCTAATGCTAAAGTCCAACAAGATTTGGGATCTGACTCCGGTGATGAAAATAAGGTTACTGATATGATTCTAATAAGTATTCCTTATGAAACTAGCTCTAGTTCTACTTGTTTTGCAATGTCTTCAAAATCTAATAATGTGATTGAAGAAAAGAAGAGGGTTGAATTGTTTCACATAAGGATCATATCCAAGCACACTAAAATAGACACATTATTCGATAGTGGATCACAAGCAAATCTAATTTCTAAGGAACTAGTAAGGAAATTGGGATTGGAAACTAAAAATAATCCAAAACCATACCCTTTAGGATGGTTGAAAGAAAATACTCATATGCAAGTCACAAAACAATGTTGATTAAGGTTTTCAATTACAGCTAATTTTGTTGATGAAGTTGAGCTAGATGTGATTCCTTTGGATATATGTGGAGTTGTGTTGGGTAGTCCGTATCTTTATGATTGGGATGCCATATTTCATAGAAAGGAGAATAAGTATAATCTCTTTAAATATGAAATTGAATACATTGTCGGGGCACATAGAATCAAGACAAACTTGGATTTAACCAATGTTAGTCAAATGAAAAGGCTAATAAATTAAAGTAAAAAGTACATTCTCATGATTGTTAAAGAACAACCTAAAAATAAGTATGATGCTTTTCAAAGATGTGATTCTCAGTTTAAGGACAAATTGGTTGAAATATTAGATTCTTATAAAGAATTGTTTAAAGAACCAAACATTTTACCTCCAAAATGAGAAATGAAACATGAGATTCAACTTCAATCTGATGCCCCTCTCCCAAACATTGGCATGTATCGTATGTCAATTATTGAAAATGAAGAGATTAAGAAAGAAATTCATGAATTTGTTGATAAAGGCTTTATTCGACCTAGTTCTTCTCCATGTGGATCACCAATCATATTAGTCCCAAAGAAAGATGGAACTTGGAGAATGTGGGTTGATTTTAGAGCCTTAAAAAAAATCACCATTAAGAACAGGTATCCTCTTCCTAGAATCGATGATTTGCTTGATCAATTAAAGAATGTTGTTTACTTTACAAAATTAGATTTAAGAAGTGGTTATCGTCAGATTCGTATTGCAGAGAATGATATATTGAAAACTGTATTTAAGAATAGACATGGGCTTCTTGAATTGTTGGTTATGTCGTTTGGGTTATGAAATTCTCCAACAACTTTTATGAGAGTGGTGAATGACGTTTTTCGTCCTTTTATTCATACATTGTCATAGTCTATCTTGATGATACTCTTATTTTCAGTTCAAGTTGGGAAGAACACGTAAAGCATGTTAAACAAATTTTTGATGTGTTGCAAAGAGAGAAATTGTATCTCAAACTCTTTAAATGTGAATTTGGAAAAACTTCATTAGTATATCTTGGTTACATAGTTGGAGGAGGTAAGTTAAAAATAGATCTAGCTAAAATTGATATAATTATTAAGTGGCCAAGACCTCAAAATGTGACAGAAGTTAGAATTTTCTTGGGTGCAGTTCAATATTGGAGGAAGTTTATTTCTCTTTTCTCTTTTATTTCATCACCACTTCATGCTTCAACAATTTATAAAGTCTCCTTCCAGTGGGGAGGAAAACAACAAAAAACATTTGATACTTTAAAGAAAAAAATTGTTACAAATCCAATCTTGGCTTTACCAAACCTTCAAAAGCCATTTGAAATAGAAATTGATGATAGTGGGTATGCAATGGGTGTAGTTTTATTGAAAAAAGGAAAGCCTATTTGTTTTCATTCAGAAACATTTTCTAAAGCAATTGCTAACTATCCAACTTATGATAAATAATTGTATGCATGAGTGGAAAGTGTTAAAAAATGGAAACATTATTTAATGGGCAAAGAAGCAGTGATTCATGCAGATAATCAACCACTTCAGTACCTTCAATCTCAAACTAAGTTGCAACAGTCTCAACATTATAGATGGATGGGGTTTTTGCAACAATTTCATTTATTAATCAAATATAAGAAAGGTACCACCAATAAAGTAGTTGATATGTTATCAAGACCTTCTTTGAATGCCTCAGTTATTATGCAAAATAGTTCTTTAGCACATGAAAGTTATATAGAACAATACACTGTAGATACTGATTTCAAAGATGTTTATGAATCACTGACTTATAGTGCTCAAGTGGAAGAAGTGAATTATCATATTCATGACATGTTATTGTACCATATTGGCAAGTTGTGCATACCACAGGGATAAAGAGTGCATGTGATAAGAGATTATTGTAGCAAACCTCCTAAGTTGTGGGATGAATCCTTACAATATGTCCAACATGCTTACGACTGGGCCTTATACTCTTCTACTAGCATATCTCCTTTTCAAACATGTTTTGGGTACCTGCCAAAATCACCAATGGACTTGATGTGTTGTGAAGAAGCTAAGGAGGATGAACATGGAGATGCCAAAAAAGCAATCAAGTTAATTCAAAGAATCCAAAAGACTCACGAGGTAGTGCAGGATCGATTGGAGAAAAGTCAGACCAAGTATCAGATGGATAATCACTTCCAGGTTGGTGATCAACTATGGCTATACATTAGCAAAGAAACGATGAAAGGTGAAGGTAAGAAGTTAAAACCCATAATGTATGGTCCTTTTAAAATTGTTGAAAGTATTGGGCACAATGCATTCCAGTTGAATTTTCCTCCATATATGCATATATATTCAGTTGTGAATGTTGATAAATTGAAGTTTTATGAACCTCCAATGATCATGGATCAAGAGGAAATGCCCAAATTCCAACCATAGATGATTTTTCACCTGAATGCATGACTGAGTTACAGGAAGATACCATCTTAGATAGAAAGGTCTGCACTTCTAGGTGTGGAGATGTAGAGTATATTCGAGTAGGACTCAAAGGCATGAATCCAAGCAAAGTAAGGTGGATGGAGATTGGAAGGGTGAGGGAACAGTACCCTCACCTCATGTCTGCTTAAAACCAAACTTTTGGTGGTTGAAAATCTTTCAGTAGAGAGGAATGATCCAGAAGGATCCTCATAATGCTCAAAATTTATCAATCTCAGATGCTCATTAAACCAACACCAGGTCGAAGAGCCCATCACGCTGATTCCAGTGGTATTTTTTTTTTAAATTGGCCCCTGTATAAGCGAGAAAATGCATTCTGAAGTTTTTTCAAAATAGACAAAAAAGGGATTACATAGTTAGCAGTGAGGGTGCCAGAGTAGGCCAAGTGGCAGCTCCAGAGCAGGACAAGTAGAAGAAGGTGAGCAAGGAATGTGGCAGCAGGTTGAACCCATGGTTCCAACTACCAAGTGAGATTCTCATGGGTCGAACTCGCAACCTCCAGTGGTCGGACAAAATCTTAACTGGTAGGCCACATGCTTTCATTTATAACAAAACCGTCAGATCATATATTTAAAGTTTGGTTGCAGTGACTTGGTGGGGAAATAGTTGGCAGAGCCTGCCATATCCAGCAGGCCCACCAAACCCTCAGAATGTTTTAGCAACACCCCAAACGAGCCAACTGTAATTCCAAACTTGGCGCGACAACCATAATATATAAACCATATACCATTGTTAGTATATATTACATGCTACACGGGGGGTATGGATATCACTATCGGACTATGGTTATCACTATATGCCATGGTTTGGCGCAGAGTTGGTATATATGCTATGTTAAAACCTTTGTTATAAATATATGCCAAGTGTTTGATATATATGGCGCGATATGTTAATAAACCAACAATCAAATACTATATAAATACATATAGTTGTAACGATATGTCAATAAAATCCTGGGAAACCCACAGGTTTGACCTCGGGACCTTCCCATGGAGTTATAAAATATTTTATGAATGCACCATCGACCAGGGGAGATATAAGAAGTGATTCTATAATTGTTTTGAATAATGCCTGTAAATGCCTTTTGAGGCATATATCGGCCAATATTGGGCCTTTTTGTAATCTGAAAGTTGCGTTGTAAAGTTGAGGTCGAAGCCTTTCAGCTGACAGTAGCTATTAAAGTCTGTGAGCAGATTCCAAAATGGTGAATTTTGATGTAAAAAGACTTTATGAGCATTTTCAATACATCGAATTCCCATTGGAAGTAGACCTAGAGATGTAGTCCAGGAGGGATGAACTCCGTCATCAAATTTGTTGTGTTTGCTTGTTATTTTATTCTAATCATGGTTGATTTCAGATTTCAAGTTTAAATTTAAAGGCACTTAAAAATCCATTTTCCTTATTAATTCACTTAAAAATCAAACTTAGTTGATATTTTAAGAAATTGAGAAAATAGTCAATTCTATTGTTTAGCCTTGGAAGGCCTTGGTTAGCCACAAAAATGCCTATATCAGCTATAGGTTTGGGTACATGACTATCTCCCATGGAAATTCTACTAAAATATTTACTCTTTACCATTCCAAACCTTTTTGGACACGGAAAATCCTTTATGGTTCAAAGATAGAGATGAAGAATCTAGTAAACCTCTTTTGACCATTGATCAAGTCCCAATTTTTAAAGAATATAGCAAGGATGACCTAATTTGCACCTTTTTTTCACACCCACACATCAACAACAGTCCATTAATCGACATGATTCTAATAAAGAAACCTTGGGAAATGTGTTCACCTATTGAGTTAACCCAACAAATGAAACCAATAGTTTTGTCTGATGCCTTGGAAGATCAAACTAGAACTATTGAAATTTATCCTGGGAAGGTGTTGTTACACAACATTTTGCCACTGTCCATGTACTCCCCATTCCTTGATCCTAGAGGACCTCTATAGTGAACCCCACATGCTTTGCCTTCATTGAGAAAATCCCATTATGTCCCTCTTCATGAGCAGATCATTTCCCTTTTGCATCATTTCCCCTGAAACTTTTGTTTTGCCCAGTTTACAAGGTTGGTGCTAATGACCTTTGTTTCCCATGCACCGATGTGCAGAGATCAACACTATTCCCCACACCAACCAATGTGATTGAGCTATGTTCTAGTGGTGTCAGTCCTGTTATGGAAACTTTTTTAAATTAGAGCTGAATCTTGTAGATCTAGAAGCTCTGTAACGGAAGTCTGGTAAATGGTTTGGCCAGATGCAGTTGAGGATGACAGTTTGGGCTCCTTTCCCCTATAATGATGGAACTACCTCAAGGGATAAATCCTTCTCCCATGAGAAGAGGATCCATCTCCCATCCATATTTCCTATATAAACCTCCGTTCCTCCCAAGCACAAGCTAGTTATAGTGTTGGCTGAGTGTGAGTATACTATTTTGATTAGACAAGCAAGCTATTACTAGTTGTAGCCATCTAGTTGTGTGAGGGAGAAGAGTGTTTGGTTTGGAGTGAAGCCTAAAGGGAAGAGCCTTTAAAACATTGTTGTTTGATGCCATCATGGAGTGCTAGCAGAAGTCTGTGGGAACCCGATCTTGTAAGAGGAAGACTGCGACATCAAGGCAAATGGTTGTAATCTCTCTTTGATATTAATATATGAAATTATCGATTGATTTCGTACATGTTTTGTAATATTACATATTCGTGTCTTAATGATTCTTGACTCATTAAGTAGGTTGAATTGAAATTTGTCTATTATTATGGTTGTGTGTTGTTGTTGTTTACTTGTTTCGGGAGCTTGAAGAAGGAAGTGAAAGATTGTTGGAGCGAGCAAGCGAGTACATCATCAAGTAGGATAAGCGACCAAGAGGTAGGCCCTCTTGATTGATTCTAACCTAAGGAAATCTTCCATAGAATGTATATGTTGTGGCTAGACCCATTATTGGGCTAGACAAATTCGTTCATGTCCGCACTTATAATTTTACTGCATCACAAATTGGCGACTCCACTGGGGAGATCCCATCTTTTATTTGTTTTGGATTTCATGATTTTGTGAGAACTTTGCTAGTTTCACGTTTTATCTTTGGTTCTGTTTCTTTTCTCCTGCTTACTGGCCTAAGTCTAAGATTCATAGTAGCAAATCTGGTCCCTGTTTTTTTTTTTCCCTAGTTGCCTCGGCCAGTGCGTTTAATCCATTGACAATCACACTTACCAGTGCGAATTGCGGAGGAACAATCGCGCCGACCAGCCTCTGGTACTTGTTGTCAGTTAGGCAGTCGCGCCGATGCCTATAAGTAAATATTTGGGCTTGACCCCAATCTTAGCTAGTGTGTTTTGCTCTTGTTTTTTGACCCCGTAAGCCTTTTTTACTGTTTTCTCCCTGATTAGGAAGCTACTTTTCATTTGGTTTTTGCTTGCTTGTTGGCTTGTCATCTTGTTATTTGATTGATTGAGTCATTGAGTGGTCAGCGACACTAGGGCACCTAGTCAGTCGCCCATTCAACAGCTTGTGGAATCATCAAGTCGGAGTGTGGGTGTGTTTGCTCCTTGCATTTGTTTTTTTTGGTCCTTTTATGACTTTGACCTCTTTTTGCACAAGTTTGAAAAAGGTTTTGTTTACTAGTTTAAACATCTTTTTCCGGCATAGATTACATTGTTGGTCTTATGTTTGGTAAAGTCGGTGTTTCATTGATTTGAATAAACTTCTCTTTTCATGTTTTCATTTGCTTGAAGAGATTGTAGTCTCGAAAACTTTTTCATTGAAAGATTGTATGCAAAAAGTTTGTTTCGTTGTTTCATGAGAAAGTATGAAATTCTAGCTCGTTGCATCATTATGATTCTCATCTCTTAAAAAATAGAATTGCATAAGCATTTGAGAAAGGAAGAATTTTTTATTTTTATTTTGAAAGGACTGATAGATAAATGCTTGTCAGGAAATTAGGAATTGGAATGAATTTTTCATTAGTTTATTTTTTGAAAAAGTGAAGTAGTGAAAGATCATTTCATTTTTAGTTGGTTGATTGTTTGTATTTGATTGAGTAGTTTCTACCCTCTCTAGTGTAGGCATTTCATCGAATTGAAAGGGTCTTGTCCCATTTAGTAGCATTTTAGGTTTTATAAGTAGCATCTCTAAGACCTAAAAACTGAAACTTAACTCAAGATAAACTCTAAAATGAATTCAATTAACCTAAGGCACATTTGACATTAACGATCATATCTAGAAGCTCTAGGCTAGAGATGTTTTCCGACGTCTTTAAACCTAGCAGCTGTCGTTAGCTTCGGCATTGGATATCGCTAGCACGGATTTGTGCTCCCCGTACCATCGAGTATATAACGGGAGACCTCACTAGTTTGTGATCCTTTTACCCTTAGGAAGCCCAGTCAACCACCTTGCGAATGTGATACACCGAACACATCATTTGGGGAGATTGCCTTCTCGTACGTCTTGGTTCGCAAGGAGGTATTCTACAGTTCACGGTTTCCTGGTAACCCTGTTTACCTAGATCATCCAAAGTAGTCATTTGATCTTTTTGACTCATTAAAATTAAAAGATCATTCGAGCACTTGTCCCTTCCAGCTCGTTTCCAATCAAAAGTGATAGAGTCATCTTTGTTTCTTTCTTGACTCTTAAAAAATGAAAGAACATCAACCTTTTATGTGTCTTAATAATTGATTGCCCACGATCCAAAACATCCTGTTAGTCTTTTTGACCAAATCATGAGTTTAGTTTAAAGGACTTTTAAAATCCTTGAAGCTATTTGTTCTGTCGACTAAGACAAAGTCATCGTGGCTGAACCATCTATTTCACCCATTTCCTCTTCCTCTCCTCTGTCTGAAAGATTGTATTAGGAGTAGTTTCCCGAATTACCAGAGTCACTTGAGGACCAAAATGTTGAACTCAGAACTATTTTGAGTGTTCAACCTTTGTCATCTCATCCTCCGCCTAATTTTGATTTAGGGTCATCTACTGATCTTGGCCCAAAATCTCCGTATAATCCTGTTTGAACTCTAGAGAACTCGTTGACCACTGACGGTCAGCTTGGACTAGTTATCTATGCTCCAAACCCTCTGTTTGACGTTGTTGAGATATCATCGCAGTGTCCTTACAGTCCATACGACCAGTCGGGTGTTCCTTTGGAGCTATCCCGTAGTACACGTTCGACCATTCGTCGTCATTTGTTTTCAAACATGGAACCTGAAGGCGATGCTCCAGTCACTTCTCTAGATGAGTTCAAAGTTTCTACTCCACACACCATTGAGCGAGAAGAATTGCAATTGCGGTTTCCTCCTGAGGATTTCCCTTATTTGGAAGGTATTCCCGCCAGCTTTCCACCCGACTATGTGTCTTTGGGGCACTTAGTTTCAGGCACACCTAGTGCCTCATCACTCTACCATAATCCTGTTTGGGTGTCAGGCATTAGGCCCACGTTAGGTTCGTTTGTCATGAACACGACTTCCCAACTAGATGTTACCTCAGTCCTAATGCAACCCATCGTCCTGAATACTCTTGTATCATCGATCCCAGTTATGCGTCAGTCATAACCGACAATTTCAAATATTGTTTCCATCAGTTCTTCTATCCCATTAGTTAGTGGCCAGATTGTGCCACCGCCTGGGGGGCAGAACTTGAATTTCTATATGGTGTCAGGTGCCACTAATGTGAGCAGATCACAAGTTCACATGCTTGGTATAAACTAGCCCTCTTCTGGTATTATTTATAACCCTGCTGACCCTACTGGATCAAGCAATGTCCAGTACCAATAGGTTCAGAGTCCTATTGGTCTATTTGGATCAAGCAATGTTCAGTATCAGCAGCCCTATGGGGCTCAGGTCCAATACCAAAATCCTTACGTTCCATATGGTTCTCAAGGATTGGTTAATCAATCTTACACCCTCCAATTTGGGTAGTACATTTAGCCTGGCTATGGCCAGATTTAGTTCGGTAACTTCTCGGGCATTGTTCAAGTACCCTTGCAACAACAAGGACAACCTTTACAACAACTAGGGAAGCCTTTATTACTGCAAGGGCAACCTTTGTTGCAACAAGGGTTTTCCACACAACAGCAAGGGAAGATTATCCCACAGCAAGGTCAACTACAACAACCACAAGGTCAATCCTTCCAACAGTTGCAGCAGGCCATGCAGCAGCAGATGCAATATGCTTCGCATACCTCTCAACCTATACCCTCATAGGGCCAATCTCTACAAACCCGCGGACAAATTTTACATCCATAAGGTCGACCCTTGCAACAACAAAAGGAACCAAGGCAACAACAACCCTTATATACATATCAACAAGGTCAACCCTTATAGGGACAAGGTCAAGGTCAAGTCCTGCAACATCAGTCGCAAAATCCTCTTGTCCTAGGTCAACAAGTTTAGAATTCTTCCAGCCAAGGGCATAGGGTACAAAACCCTTACGTCCAAGGGCAACAAGTGTATCAACCTTATGCCCAAGGATTGTAGGTGCATAACTCTCTTGTTTAGGGACAACAGGCTCAACAACCCTGTGTTCCAGGACAACAGGTCTCATATCCATATGTCTAAGGTCAACATTCTCAACAACCTTTTAACCCATACGTTGCCTATCAGCAACCTATGCCTAGACAGTTTCAAGGTATGCAAGGTCAGAATCCTCCCTTTGGTCATGGTAATCTGCAATGGGGGTAGCCTCAGATGCCATATGGCCAAAATCCCCCACTATGGGGCCAAAATCCTTACTAGCAGGGACGAGCTCCTCCCTTGTTGGGTTGTGTTATATTCTTTCCACATAGTTAACAGGGGGTTTGAGGGGTACCCTTTACCCCACTTTATGGGGTTCGGGGCAACGCCCCGGGAAATTTTGGCTTTGGACCCTATGTTAGGTTGGGCAGACCCACCTATGGTTTTGTGCATGATTTTCGCACATGTTTTTCGGACACGATGGTTTTTCGGTCCATGGTTTTGGACGCGATGGTTTTCGGTCCATGGTATTGGATGCTTCGGCATGTATAAATATGTATTGTAACATTGAAAGGAACATAATGAAAAATCAAGCTGGTACTCCCAATTTTGGGATCCAGTGGGAAATCTCTGTGTATACGTGTTTTATGTGTTATGATCTCGCATTTTTATTTTTCCTATGATTTAGAATTCGTATGCGGGTAATTTCTGTACGAGGTTAAAACCTACATTTGGTATCAGAGTTGTTTTGGCTTCAAGGGGACACCTTTGTTGCTGAGGGGTTTTGCTCGGGCCTGTGGTAGACCCTGTTCAGTGGGAG
>APFE031245844.1:217187-229996 GCA_000404065.3 Pinus taeda
GTGCTAGAAGTCGTAAATGTATCTTCCTGGGGTATTCAAACACCTCCAAAGCATATCGTCTCTATGATGAACTAAATAAAAAGTTTGTTGTATCTAGAGATGTAATTTTTCTTGAATCATCCAAAATTGACAATGTTGTTTAGCGGCAACTTGATCGCTTGGATAGATTTGCAAAAGAAAAATAATTTCAAGAATTTGATAATCAGATTCCACATCTTGAAGGGGGGATTACTATACTAGATCAACATGTGGAATCTTCTTCTGAAGAACACTCTCCCCTGCAATAAACTCCAACAATGGATGATGCTTTAAGTGATGTGATTGACAAAATTGGGAGACTCAACCTTGATTCAGTCCCAACTCAATCAGCGGAGTAGCCTGGACCATTTGAGAAAGGTCCCCCAAAGTGGCTGACAATGACACTTGAAATTGTTCATACTGATCAGGTTGGAAAGATAGGAACTAGAAATTCAAACCGGCAAAATGGAGGTTATGTAGATGACTCTAATTCACCTATTGATATGGATGTCTCTTATGATTGTGAATTGAACTTGTCTACAGATTTTGAACCAACTTCCTTCAAAGAGGCTACTTCTCATGATGAACGGAAATAAGCGATGCAAAAGGAGTATGATGCCCTCATAAAGAATGACACTTGGAAGCTGGTCAATCCTCTATTAGGAACCAAACCAATTGGTTGCAAGTGGGTCTACAAGAGCAAGTATAAAGTTGATGGCTCACTTGACAAGCACAAAGCTAGGCTTGTGGGAAAAGGTTTTGCACAGAAGGAAGGGGTCGATAATGAGGAGACTTTTGACCCCTTAGCAAAATGGGCTACCATCCGGACACTCTTTTCCCTAGCAGCTCAGAACGGTTGGAAAGTCCATTAAATGGATGTAAAAAATTCTTTCTTAAATGGAGATCTAAAAGAGAACGTTTTTATGTCCCAGCCTGGGATTTGCCGTGAAAGGACATGAACATAAAGTATGCAAACTTGTGAAGTCCTTGTATGGCCTCAAACAAGCACCACAAGCCTGGTATGAAAAACTAACTGAGCATCTTCTGAAACTCAATTTCAAACATTATGATCTTGAAGATGCAACTTTATTTGTCAAGAAAGTTGGCAAAATAGTTGTATATCTTGTGGTATATGTAGATGATCTTTTGATGACAGGGAATAATGAAAGCTACATTGCATCCATAAAGAAGGATTTTGGGAAAAGTTTTGAAATGACTGATTTGGGCTATGTTCATTACAATCTTGGTATTGAAGTAACCCAACATCTGAAGTCCATATTTGTTTCTCAAAAGAAATACATTGGAGATCTGTTGAACAGGTTTGGCACGACAGAATGCAATCCTCTTACTACTCCAATGGAACGAAGCTTAAAGCTCACATATATTGAAGGAAAAGAATTTGAGGATGCAACAAAGTATAGACAGATTGTAGGAAGTCTCAACTACCTAACTACTACTAGACTAGACATTTCGTTGCTATTGGAATCCTCTCCAGGTTTATGCAAAAGCCTTGTGAGGGACATTGGTTTGCTGCAAAAAGAGTTATAAGGTACTTGAAGGGAACTCAAGACTTTGGAATCAAGTATACATAGGTGGACGACTTCAGCTTGATTGGATACTCTAATTCAGACTTCGATGGAGACAAAGAAACTGGGGTATCTACTTCAGGATATGCTATGAGTCTTGGATCTGGAGTTGTCTCTTGGACATCATGCAAACAATCAGTTCCAGTAGATTCCACAATAGAAGCAGAATACGTGGCAGCAGCTGAAGCAACAAAAGAAATTGTGTGGTTAGGAAAATTCTTGAAGATTTGCAGGTAAAACAAGTACAATCAACTCCACTCATGATTGACAATACCTCTACAATAAAGTTGGCCAAGAACCCAAAGTTCCATGATCGAACGAACCACATCAATACCAAATATCATATGATTTGACATCATGTTGAGGCCAAAAAACTCCATCTCCATCATTGTTCCACCAATGAGAAAATTTCGGACATCTTCACCAAGGCACTTGGAAGAGAAAATCTTGAAGGATTCAGAATGATGCTTGGACTCACCAACATCCCTTCAGATTAAGGGGGGGAATGTTGACACCTAATCATCAAGATTGGGTGAATAAATAAAATCAATGTAAATAAATAATAAGAGACATGAACAATCATCAGGAGATGAAGTTAACAGTCTCCCTCATGTATATAATAAAGACCAACTTGAAGGAATAAGATATACGAATCAATTTTTCTTTGAGGAGTTACTGCATGACCTGACAATTTTGGCACATAAAATTCAAGTTTTAATGGTCAGTTCTTGAGAAAAAATGGTTTTTCCCTATCCGTGGCATCAGCACACCTATTTTAGAAATAGTCGCACCAGTTGACACGGATGGTTATGAAAATCACCCTCGGCTGCCGCGATCTTGTGCCTAGAAATTGCGCCGACCGAGGGCGAAAGTTTTTCTCAAAAACATCCCTAAAACTCCAATAAAATGGCTAAAATAGAAATGAAATGCATGAAAATGGAGCTTAGGGTTTTGGCTGTTACCTGGAACCAACGACTCATCAATTGACCTCCCGGATCTCCCACAATCTGCTCCGGAAAAGCTAGGGAAAAAGTGAGTAAAAGTCTTCATTGCAAATGCAAAATGGTAAATGGTAAAACTATATTTACTTTTAAGCTTTTATTCATTTTTCCATGAAAATATCAGGTTTTGTAAATATTTTTGGCCTATTTTACCTCAAGGACTCGATAATACTCTTTGCCTTACTTGTGTAGCAATAGGTGATGGATTTTCGGTGATGACGATGAGTCACATTTAAGCTCTTTTCTCAACTTGTTAAACTCGTGAAAATATTGCTGAGTATTTTTTCCCTTTTTGACTCGTTAAAGAGAATAAAAATGGGGGGTCCACTTTCATCTCTTTTTTGACCCTTTAAAAGCGAAAAGATGGTTGATCCCTTATCGTTTCGAACTCGTTAATGGATGCGAAACATCGTGCACCCAGTATAAGTTTACCCCTTTTTTGGGCTAGGATGCACTATTTATGAAAAAGGTACTGCTTGACTGAAACGGTCAAGCGGTTCTCTCAAGTATTGCTTTCTACCTTTGCAGGCTTGAGAGACACAAATGTACGAAAAGGGACCATGTGGAGTTTTCTTTTACGTTTCTTTTCAAACTCTCTAAACATGAAAAAGATACTGAGTTACACCTTTGTTGGACTCGTTAAACTATTAAATGACATAAGATTCATCACCACGATGAACATGAGCTTCTCCTTCCTAGGTCTCGTTAAACTTACTAGGCAAGATTCGTCCAAAGGATGAACTTACAGTGCAAGCATATGCTATCCCCTTCAAGCTTGCGATTAAAAAAGAATTGGGGTACTTGCTAGAAATGGTGGGGGAAATTTGGAAATCTATTGAGTCGTGTCAGCAACTTACTCTTGAACATGACACTCTTTGCTTCATGTCGGGTTGGGACATCCTCCTTTGTATCATTGACCTTCATGGGTTTGGGCTGTTCATTTTTTCCTTCCATTTGATCTCTGCCACATCATTATGACCATCGATCCCATGGATTTGAAAGCTGCAAAACTTCCAGTTGTGTTGTTGATATGTTCAAGGGTTGTCCTTTTGCAGTTACACTTACCTCTATTTCATTGTATCATCCAAAATCATTTTGCATCCTCTCGTCTCATGTCGATGATGTGGGATTCATTATGTCCCTCCTTCGACACGGTTTCTTTCTATCGAATTCAACTCATTATCCGGGAAGTTGACCCAGAGACTCCCTTCCAGTACCTTAGAGCTTGCATGCCCTAATGCAAGTTCTTCGCACTCAACGACAAGTTCACATCAATGCCTTTCGATCGAGTGATTTCACGGGTGTTCAACTTCAGTTCCTCTATTCACATTTCGTGAATTGTGCTAATAGTAGCTTGAGGACCATTGTCATTATCGGTGGTTTCTCTCGTGCTTGTTAACAGTTTACATCATTAACTAGTAATCAAGTGACTTTCTAGCATGTTTTACGTCAACACATCTATTCGCATGCTAGAATATGTACTTTGATTAGGTTGTTTTGGAGCGCAAGACCCTGGACTCAGATCGGACAAGTCCAAGTTGCGACATTGTGTGACATGGTTTATGATGATATGCATGTCTCTTTCAGATGGCTGGCTGTGACCAGACCATGAGTTATCATATGTGGTCCTTCTCATTATTCTATGGCTGCGACCATACCTTGGTTTCGTTATGATCCTCCTTGACGGATGGCTGCACCCATACCTGAATCTATTTACATGATCATTCTCTAGATGGTTGCGTCCATGCCACGATTCATGTATAATTTGATAGAGATCTTCATTTATGTATATGTATCTGTACTTTCTTACAGGTTTTTCGACAGCAGACCGATTCCCCGCACTGATTTATAAAGCATTTCATCGCTCACTCCAGCTCGACCTTCATGCTTTAGGGGGCATATGTTACATAGCATTTTGTCACTGTCCCTATACTCCACGTTCCTTTATCCTGGAGTACCTCTACAGAAAACCTCACATGATTTGCCTTCATGGAGAAACTCCCATTATGTCCCTCTTCATGAGCAGATCATTTCCCTTTTGCACCATTTCCCCTGAAACTTCTATTTTTCCCATTTTACAAGAATGACCTTTGTCTCCCCTAAGCCGATGTGCAAAGATTAGCACTATTCCCCGTGCTGACCGGTGCGACTATTATGGAAAGTTTTTTAAATTAGAGTCGAAGCTTCTAGCTCTAGAAGCTCCATTTGTTATGGTTTGGCCGAATGGGGTCGAGGATGACAGTTTGGGCTCCTTTCCCCTATAATGATGGAACTACCTCAAGGTATAAGTCCTTCTCCCATGAGAAGAGGATCCATATCCCATCCATATTTCCTATATAAACCTCTCTTCTTCCCAAGCACAAGCTAGTTAGAGTGTTGGCTGAGTGTGAGTATACTATTTTGATCAGACAAGCAAGCTATTACTAGTTGTAGCCATCTAGTTGCGTGAGGGAGAAGTGTGTTTGGTTTGGATTGAAGCCTAAAGGGAAGATCCTTTAAACTATTATTATTTGAAGCCTCATGGAGTGCTAGCAGAAGTGTATGGGAACCCAGTCTTGTCAGAGGAAGACTGCGACATCAAGACGAATGGTTGTAATATCTCTTTGATATTAATATATGCAATTATCGATTGATTTCCTACATGTTTTGTAATATTACATATTTGTATCTTAATGTTTCTTGACTCATTAAGTAGGTTGAACTGCAAATTGTCTATTATTATGTTTGTGTGCTATTGTTGTTTACTTGTTTCAGGAGATTGAAGAAGGAAGCGAGAGATTTTTGGAGCGAGCAAGTGAGGACATCATCAAGCAGGATAAGTGACCAAGAGGTAGGCCCTCTTGATTGATTCTAACCTAAGGAAATCTTCCATAGAATGTATATGTTGTGGCTAGAACCATTATAGGGCTAGAGGAATTCATTCGTGTCCGCACTTATAATTTTACTTCACCAAAGGTGCTGAATATTAATGTTGGACTTGAACCCTCTCAACAAAATCTATTAATGGAAGTGGTTAAGAGAACTTTTAAATCTTTTGCATGGGACTACACTGATATGAATGGAATTTCTCCTAACTTGTGTATCCATAAAATTTATATAAAGGAGGATTCCTGACCTATCAGGAAGCCTAATTGGAAAATGAATCCAACACTTAAAAATATAGTTAAAGAATAATTGCAGAAACTATTTGGTGTGGGTTTTATTTACCCTATTTCTGACAACAAATGGGTTGTTTCTCCCCTGGTAATTATCCCTCAGAAAAATGGAAAGTGGTGGGTATGTGTCGATTATCAAGAATTGAATAAAGATACCTTAAAATATTACTTCCCTCTTCCTTTTATGGACCAAGTCCTTAACACCTAGGGAAGCATTTTTTCTCCTTCCTTGATGTGTTTAGTGGCTATAAGAAAATTCAAGTTTCCCTTGAAGATCAAGATAAAACAACCTTTACTTGTCCATGGGGGAATTTTCCTTACCAAGTACTCCCATTTAGTTTGTGTAACACTCCAACAACATTTCAACTGGTTGTTCTTGGAATCTTTTTTTTATTTAACAAATGATTGTGTTGAGGTATATATGAACGACTTCATAGTATATGGGTAAGCCTTTGAAGAATAATTACAGAATCTTGAGAAGATACTAATTCGATGTTAAGAAGCAAACCTTTCCCTTAGAAATGAAAAATGAAAATTTATTTTTACAAAGGGAATTGTATTAGGACACCATATCTCATCTGAGGCGATTTGGGTGGACCTTGCTAAAATTGAGGTAATCCTTAATTTATCCCCTCCAACTACCCAAAAGGATGTATACAGTTTCTTGGTATATGCAGGATATTATAGAATATTTATAGAAAACTTGGCAAAGGTGGCTTCCCCATCATTTTTCCTCTTGGAAAAAGCTGTTGAATTTCAGTGGGATGATCAATTCCAATCAACATTTAATACTCTTAAGGAAAAATTATCTTATGCCCCTATTCTTCGAGGCCCTAATTGGTCCTTACCTTTCTTCGTACACACTAATTCCTCAAATACGAGCATTGGGGTTGTGTTGGGTCAAAAGGAAGAACAAAAACCATATGTTATCTACTATATCACTAAAAACGTAACTCAAACCAAATTAATTTATACAATAATAGAAAAGGAATTTCTTGTTGTGTTCCATGCCATAAATAAATTTTGGCATTATATTATCGGATACCCTGTTTTTGTACACACTAATCACTCTGCCATCCATTATCTAATGAATAAACTAGTTACACATGGAAGAGTTACCGGATGGCTTCTCCTCCTACAAGAATTTGGTATTACTATCATTGATAGAAGGAGAATATTGTTGCTGATTTCTTGTCCCAACTTCATCATGCTAATGATTCTATTCTAGTAGAAGATGATTTCCCTGATGAACATTTGTGTGCATTATCTACTAATATACCTTGGCTCATATATGTTACTAATTATTTGGCTGCAGGAAAACTTTCACAACATTTGTCTCCTAGATGGCGACAAAAGGTCATTAGAAACAACACTATGTACTCTTGGATACAAGGGTACCTATTCAGAATTGAACCTAAGCATGTGATTCGACATCATGTTTGAGAGGATTAAATTTATGACGTATTGAAGGCATGTCATGATGGACTTGTGGGGGTCATTTTGCAGACAAAAAATAAGAAATAAAGTTCTACAACAAGGGTATTATTGACAATTTTTTTGGATGCTAAGAAGTATGTTCAAAGTTGTGATAAGTGTCAAAGAATGGGGAAACCAACACAAATGGATGAGATGCAACTCCATCCCCAAGTCATGATTGAACCTTTCGAAAAGTGGGCTCTTAAATTTGTAGGGCCTATCAACCCACCATCAAGACAAAAAGCGTAAATCCTATTATGTATTGATTATGTAACTAAGTGGGTTGAGACCAAGGCCCTACAAAAGCAATAGAACAAGCAATGCCTGACTTCCTGTATGAATAAATATTCTCTGATTCAATGTACCTCGAGAAATCAATACTAATCAAGGAACTAAATTCTCCTCCAAACTAGTCCACTCCATTACTTAGAAATTCAAGATAAAACACCAGATGTCCACTCCATACCATCCACAGGAAAATGGACATATGGAAGTTACTAACAAAGTTTTGGAAGCCATCATGAATAATAAAATCTAGCATCATCATAAATATTTGGCTGAGAAGCTTCTAGAATCCTTGTGGGCCTACAGAGTTACTTGTAAAAATGCCACCAGTTTCACACCATATGAGCTTGTATTTGGTAAGAAAGTTGTCCTTACTATTTAATTTGAAGTGAAAATATTAAGGATTTCCTTGCAAGCTGGGGCAGACCTCTTTGAGGCTCAAAAGCATCGGTTGGAACAATTGAATGAGCTTAATGAAATGTGCCAAGAATCCATCCAACAAATGACTATCACCCAACAACAACGAAAAAATTGGCACGACAAGTTCATAGAAAAGAAACAGTTTAAAGACGGTTAAGGGACCTTTTATTTGATTCAAGGCATACGGATTTTAAAGGAAACTTTAATACACTATGGTTAGGACCTTATGATATTAAGGTTATGTTCGACAATGGACAAGTGAGAATTCATACAAGACGATGCACAAATCCCATTGATGGCTAATGGGCATCGACAGAAACTGTATCAGAAGCCTAAGTCCAAGGAAGAAGTTTTTAAAGAATTGATGAAGAAATTTGATTTAGAATTCGTAGAAAGGTTGGTCAATCCACCCTCTTCTATGGCTTAATAACTTTTATTCCTAGTGTATATATAAATAAAAGATATGGCGGTGAAAACATGGTATCTGGCACCTCCAACACCTAGTTTCTTTGGGAAACCAAATTTTAACCAAGCGACTAGGAAAGCAGACCATTCTTATTGTGAAAACATCCTTAGAGGCACAATAAGACTGGCTCTCATTAGAAAACTAGGTGGCCTGCCAACAAAGTATGAAATAATAATAATAATAATAATAAATAAATAAAAATATTATTTGGCTATACATGTCTATTTTTATAAAAAACACCCGATGATATAAAGGCTATCTTTCTTTTCAGGGTGAATTTTTGGATTACATCAACAATATGGGCATAAGAATTTTTCACAACCACAATACTATTGTGGTTCCGTCAACCACTAGGTATTCTCTTGCTCAATCTTTTGGTTTTTATTTTTAATAAAAGAGTATATGGTTATTTGTAAATATAGCATGCATGCTTGAAATATCTAAACTCCCTACCATATTCACCTAAGATTTGAAGCTTTTTCTATCCTAGCGCTACTCTTTTATTACAAAAATTTCTTTAAAGTATAAGGGTTTAACACTTGGATATTCAACCCCTTTTCACTTTAAATAATCCTTGATAATCCCTTGCATTATATACATTCAAAACAAACTAAACTAGAAAGCTCTCTCGACTACCCTATACCTCTAAAACTTGACTCTTGCCTATACCCATCTCTTGCTCTATATATGTGTTTTTATAACCTTGACTTATATAATGCAAACACATACATATAAAACTATATATGTTAACCACTCATAACTCATCAAATCTAAATTACACGGGATGATTAAAGTTGATCCCACTGTCAGAGTGGCCCATCATTATCTTACTTAGTCGATGTCACTCATTATTGATCCAGGCGACATGCTACATTATATGGAATAGTGAGCCAAGTTAATTGACAAAATTTCATAGCAGGTGGAGCATGTTTCCGTACCCTGAAATATTTGAAAGGATTTTGCAAGATCCTCTACTAAATTTTCTTCATGAGACAGTAAATGATAGCAAGAGTCGTTGGTAACAAGTAATAATCTAAGGGTTCAAATCAAAGGAAAGAAAGTATGGGAGGATCTATGAACCATGCAAAACCTGACAACATCCATGATGTTGAAATCAAACCTAAGGTATGGAATGTTTTTGAAAAAGTGGGTTGGGTATAATTCTTAGGTTGTTTTCAAGGCCACGACAAGGAATTTCACTTGAATTTGCGAAGAAATTCAATGTGATAAAAAATGTGGTGAAGTAGCTTGCTATTGAGGTGAGTGAAAAGATGATTGTAGAAGTTACCTGACTCTCTCAGGAAGGATAATCTTGGTCAAAAAAAATTAAAATCAATGGAGTTTGTTGGCTACCATTTTAATAATAACCATCTCCTCTTTCAGTTTTGAGAAAAGGGATAAGTTAGTAGGCTCTATTGTCTCTCTGGAAGGACATGGTTTACATCGTTATGAAGTTTGTTATGTGCGAAGAGAGATTTAGCCTAGTATAACATTCCAAATGCATCTCATCAGGCACAAACAACTTAACATGCCTCACTTCCTACTCAAAATTTTAACAAAGATGGTCACCTTGGTTCAAAAGAAACATGATCCTGAACGCAGTCTACACCACCAAGGTTTAATTAAGATGATAATAGTCACAAAACTTCACCAGTTCGATGTTCCATGGGATGTTTTTCCTCCGGGTATCAAAATGAAACCCTAGGCCAAGATATTGATTATGAAGGGACTATCCAATCTAGAAATTTCATCATTTACTGAACGACGGTATCCCACTTGGACGCAAACTTGAAAAATGAAGGAGCTAGTCTCCGGGTATGAGACTTATAGGTAAGATGATGAACCTCTAGCATCCATGAAGGAAAACTCCAAGGGAACTGCTAAAGAACTAGAAGGAAAAGTCAGTGAGAATGTGGAAGTGATAGACCTAGAAGAAAACATCATGGAAGAAAACATCCGAGAAGAGGAACCATTAGTATTTGAAGTGGGAGCAAGCAATGACAGGTTTGAGAAATGCAAGCAAAAGAAAGGTAAGGTTGTTGATCTTAAATATTTTTGGTTTTTTATTTATCAAGTATTTCTTAAAAAAAAGTAAGAAATCGATTGTAGAAAATGAAAAAATCAAGGCTAAACTAAAGAAACAAGGGTTTAAATTAAGTAATATAGGGGCCTTATTACAGGCCATAAAACAAGAAGAAAAAATTGAGACAAAAGCTGAAACTTTAGCAGAAGGGTATACTAAAGAAGCTCAACAAGCTATAAATGTCGTCCTAAATGAAATTTTAAAAAATATTTATGCATTTCTCTAGTTGAAACTAGACATGATGTAATGGAAACCCTAGGATGACTTATTTAATTTTAGGGATCAATAATAAGGAGAGTCATTAACAAGCAATTGAAAAAATGAAGTAGCATTGGCTTTCAGTTTATCTTAGCTAGGAATAAAAGTCGAAGAGTCAAATAAATAAGTGGAAGGACCTCTATAATAAAGAACAAAAACTGAAGGAGGCAACATGTGAGATGGGGGGAAATATTTATACGTGTCATGTTCCCTCTAGGGGCTACCCCATCTTCTTACATGAACTTTGGGCCTCTTTTCTATTGAGGCATATAAAATATGATCAACCCTATGAGGTAACTCGACCTAAGACCTTTATAGAGGTATACCACAATTCAAAAGCTTCAGGCTAGAATTTTTTATGTGATCTTTATTTGCTTGATTTCATCCAGATAGATAATTCCATATGGAACCCTAACCCTTTCGTTGGGGATGTCCAACTTCGTGCGTTCATGTCTTATATAACCAACCTTATCAAATGGAAAAGGGCTTCAAAATTCTATGGTAAAACAGAAGCAGAGGCTCATCTAATGGTGAGAGAAGAATATCCTTTGCCCAAGCCACTAGAGAAATTTTGAGGTAAAAAATGGGCCTAAAAAACTGTACAACCAAAATAAATTCATAAGAACCAATATGATTCAATATGATGATGTCAACCATGGGGATGATTTACAATTTTTGGAGTAAAAAAGTAAAAATATTAAAAAATCAAAATAATAAAAAAACTACTTTTTCAACTCGTATTTTCAATTTAAATCCCTGCAGTTTTACTAGAATTTCAAGAGGGAGCTCTCATTGTATGCGGAATTTAATTCCTCATCCAAGGAGTACCCATATTGCATACTTTTGATGGACCCCTCTACACGAAAAATAAGAAATACATGAAAAAACGTGAATGCAATCATGTTTTTTCATGAATTTCTCAATTTTGTGTAGCGGGGTCCATCAAAAGTATGCAACATGGGTACTCCTTGGATTTGGAATTAAATTCCACATCCAACGAGTGCTCCCTCGTGAAATTTGAGTAAAATTGTAGGGAGATAAGTTGAAAATGTGATTTGAAAAAAGTAGTTTTTTCTTTTTTCCTTCTAAAATTTGATGATGTAATCTAATCTTATTTTATTATTTCAACTATTATTTGATAATATTCCTTAGCAGCCCCATTTTAGACCTTAAAATTTCTCTAATTTGGTGATTGATGATTTGACAAGATTGAGGGAGGATGCTACATACTCGACCACTATAAGAAATAATCAATGATATGTGGTCACTAAATGATCTAGGGGATCAAAATATGCTCAAAAATCAAAGTGGTCAAAATCTCCCATAACCAGTTCCAAATCGTAGTTCTCGTCTTCCTAATTCCAACATCACTTGAATTGTTATGAAACCAGCTCCCAAAAATATAGAAAAGAGAGATAAACGCCTTAGAATTCAGCCTCTTTGAGGGGGCAACCTCCTTTACATTACACAAATGAACAATTCTTAGATGATACAAATGACTAGACCTCCTTTCTATATATAGGAGTCTAAGGTGTCATAATATAATCAGAGCCGACATAACAATAATAATGTAAGGGCACAATAATAACAATAGTGGGCTTCTATGGGGCACAATAGTAACAATATGGGCACTACATGGGTACATCAATATAATAAGGGGGTTGTACTAATAACAATAAGGGGTTACACTAGTAGTATAGGGGCCTAACATGCCCCTCTCCTTCAAAAAGTGTTGTCCTCAATGCTTGAGTAGTTCTTGATGCTCTGGTATAAAATTCTTGTCCTCCCATGTGGAATCTTCAGCGGGTAAGTTCTTACATTTGATGAGATACTCTGAAATTGATCGATTTCGTGGCTGTCGGGTTCTTGTTTCTGTGACTGCTCTAGGTTCCAATATGATTTTTCCTTCCTCTTCTAGTTCTCACAATATTGCTTGAATTGCGTTCTTCTGCAACTTTTGAATGAGTGGCCACACTTCTTCATCCTTCTTCCATTCATCCCTTGCTTCATTTATCCAATCTGGTTGGATAATAGAAATAGCACAAAACAATGCTTCCACAT
>APFE031245860.1:0-11731 GCA_000404065.3 Pinus taeda
CCAAAAGAGGGAGTATCCCATTGATGTTGGAACTGAATAACTTCCTCAAGAACACTATAAATACAGGCATTGGGCCAAGGGAGGGAAGGTTGAAAGCTGAACATTCCAAAGGGTAGATGCTGCTGGAATTAGGACTTCCATTGTAAGCTTGTGAGGAGAGATTACCATCCTTTCTTGTTTCATTTGGAAGTGGGTGAGCTTGTCAAAGTAGAGGAAAACTCTTGCTGGACCCTGGGAGGAACTTGCACAACACCAAGGCTCAGGTTGTAATGGTTTCTTTTGTTTCCTATTAATACAAATAAGTCCATTCTTCTCAACAATTTGTTATTAATGAGTTGTTTCATATACTCCTTGGTTTATATGTTGAATATGTTTTATTTTATGGGATATTCAGGTGCTATGTAATCGTTTGATTGTTAGTGAATGCAGGTTTCGAAGTGAAGGAGGAGCTCATCTGGATCGACGAGGCTAGACTACTACAACAGCGTTGGACTACATGTAGGATCTAAAACACTTGATTTCTCGTGTGATAAATGCATGTTTAGAGAAGGATTGCTCTTAATTGTCTTGTTTGTCACTAGAAAGTCTTAGGCTTCTAGGGAGGTTGGTTTTGTCCGCAAGATTAACTCCTTCCGCATGACACAGATCAATGGGTTGTAATCCTCTCTTCTAATCTTTACATCAATAAAGCTATTCAAGTTTTCCTCCACATTCTTGTATGTTTGATGATATCTGCATTTGTGTGGTCAATATATATCTAGTCTTATATTGTTTATGATTGTAGATCTCTGCACTTTGAAGGTATTATGCTACTTTGACTTTACAGGTACTCTTTGAAGCGGAGTGGTCAAGGAAAGAGCAGCAAAGATCTATCAGAGAAGAGAAGGAACAAGCAAGGAACCAAGAGAAAGATCATGGTTGGTACTCTTTGCTCCTTTTCTATCTACTTCTCGTAAAGGAAAATGAAAGTAACTTTAATCTGTTTGTTTCTAAGATAGCTACCTATCTTAGTGGGACTAGCAGCTCTACATAGACACTAGATTTCCCGATAACAAAATGGCGACTCCACTGGGGAGCGAATAGCTTGTTTGCTTTTCTATATTTGTTTTCTTTATAAACTTACAGATGGAGCTTGAAGTCAAGCTAGCTAACCTTCGAACTGCATTTTCTATGCAAGTGCAAAGTAAATTAATGTTGCTTCAGCCTATATTTGGATTTTGTTTATAAACTTAACAATTGATTTTCAAACATCCTAATTGCCCTGGTGGTGGCTCAAATAGCCTCATTAGATCAGCCCCTGTGATTTGCATTTACTGACTATCATTAGCTCAACCTAAATCCCTTAACTAAGCTACAAACTGTGACCAAGAACCAAGTTGAAGTCTCGTCCCTGGACCATCGCACCTTCTCCTCTTGGGAATTTGGATGCATCACACCTCCCATGTGCAGTAGGTGAGATGCATTGTTCTTTCCCTATGTTACAGGTACAATGATCAAATAAGACCTCTTCTACTTCCAGATTTTGGTTTTTTGTTCACACTCGTTAGCTTTATTCAGGCGTTTCACTGTCTGTGATCAGTATACCACTGTGGAAACTCCCTTCCTTTGCATGATTCAGCCTCCATAGGACAAAGAACTATAAACGTTTTTATGTATTGTTTTCCATTTATGGTTCTCCTTTATAAAGAAGTAGCGTAATCAAACTATCATATTTTGATTTGGAAGTGTTGCTTTCAGTCAAAGAAAAGAATCCTACTCTTCTTGATGGTTGATTACACTATTACTCCTGTATTTGATTTGAATTAATAGTTTTTCAAGTGTCGAAAGCAGTTTTAAATTCAAAATTGCAAAGTGTCATCATTATCTTCCTTCCATCTTTTGAAAAGAAAATCGTTAGTACTATCGCTTGAAACGATTCAAGTTTGTACTTAGCATTCATTTTGTCATTCACACATTAAGAAAGCGAAAAAAAATGCATGCATGTGCATTTGCATTTAGACTGCTTGTTGATTTTTATTTAGGACAGTGCATCTAGTGTGTGCTCTTTGCTCTATGTTGAAAGAATCTCGCTTCTCTTTCCTTAGTAGCTAGGATTTTCATTGCAGAAAGAAGAATAAATGATTGCTTATCATCTTAGATTGCATTTTAGGAATTGTATATCTACATCACGAGGTGAAACTGAAAGGCAAAGTTCTTAAGAAAGATCAACTGTAAAATAAATTCAATGAACATAAAAACACTTTCGAACCTAACGCACAACATTTAGAAGTCTAGGCTAGAGATGTATTCTGGCGTCGTAAAGCCTGGTAACTATTGCTTTCATTGTAGTTTGGGTGATTCCTCCTCTTTGAGACGACAAGTGCCAGTATGGACTTGTGCTCCCGTGTACCATCGAGTATATATTGGGAGACCACAATAGGCTATATCCTTTATCCTTAGGAAGCCATGTCTGCCACCCTATCGATCGCAATGCACTGAACACGGCATTTGGGAAGATTGACTGTCGTACCGTAAAAAGTATTCTGCAGTTTTGCGATTGGTTTGGTAATCCCTCTGTCTAGATTTCTAGAGTAGTCTCTTTTGTTCCTTTTCGGACTCCTTAAAGGAAAAGGTCCATCTGAGCACTTTTCACTTCAGGCTCATTAAAAATCAAGGGCGACTAGAGTCATCTTTAGCTTTTTCTCGACTCTTAAAAATTGAAAAATCAAGTTGTGTCAAAGCATCTAAAATTTATTTTAATCAGAATAATGTCACAATTCCCTCGTTGGTCTTAGGTTGAGAAAAATCGAGTCCACCAACCAAGGATTTCCCCTTGAGGGAAATCCTAGTCCTTTCTCCTCTTGGGGAAATGTTGGTGCACCTCATATGGCCACATTGTACCTCCCAGGACTGACAATTGGCCTACCAATATGGATCTTCTCGACCTCTGTCATTCAAACCACCACGATTCCTGAGCAATAAAGTCAGCAACTAGATGATACTAGAGTTACCCCCCAACCTTCTGCTTCACTTGTTTCTCCCTCCCCTCCTTCCTCTTCGCTTGGTGAAGTTGGTAAAGCTAAAAACCAAGTAACTGAGAAGAATAAGAAAGGGAAGGAGAAAAAGATGAAGGAGCCAAAGGCAAAAAGGGGCAGCCATGCATCATCTAGCAAAAATCCACACACTGCACCGTCCAAACCCAAATCTTCACGTGTCATTTGCAAAGGGGACCATTATCATCGAGATTGTCTTGGTATCCCTCAGATCTTAAGGGACTGGTCTCCTCGTTTGCACAATCAGGTGTCATCAACCTCTGACAATCATGTTGAGAGTACACCATCAACTAGTGAAAACGAAGCCTCTAGACAGAAAGGAAAATGTAAATTTCCTTGCAAATTGTGTGAAGGCAATCATGTCGTCCACCGTTGTCCCTTCCTGGATGAAGCTAAAAGAGTCTTGGATAATCGTCTTGCTTCACCGCTACGACTTCCTCCTAGGTACAAGAAACTCTTGCCGAGTCCATTGCTAGTTGAAAACCTAACTGACACAACTTTGTGTTCAGTTGAAATATCTATCATTGAAGATAAACCCTTTGAATCCATACCAGACGAAATTCAAAAGGTTGAGATGGCAGTCGACCCAGTCTTGTCTTCGGAAAGTCCATCTTCAGATGATACAGTCACCAAAGAGAATGAGAACGACACCATTCAAATTTGTTTCATAAACATAGACTTCGAAGAACATGAGGGCAATCTACCCATTCCTTTACCGCAGGAAGGAAGTTTGTCAGGGTCATATCCGGTTGTTTATTCAGTCCCACCTCCAAGAAACCTAGTCATTTCATTCAATAGGAATCTACTAGGCAGAACCTATTTATCGTCTAATGTACCATGCCGAATCGTTGTTCAAGCTTACAGAATGGTCATGGTCAGTACCATCATAAATGAGGGGGCTTCTGTGAGTATCCTTTCCTCAACTTCTTGGAAAGCACTTGGTTCACCATCACTTCTGCCTGAGATGCGAAATCTAACAGGCTTCAACAAAGGAACCAATCGACCGTTAGGGATCCTTCCAAGTTTACCTATAACTTTGAGAGGGAATGCCATGTATCTGAACATAATGGTAGTCCAAGGACCTTTAGATTATAATCTTCTCGTTGGGCATGACTATATTTATAGCATGGGAGCCATTGTCTCCTCACTCTTCCGAGTAATGTGTTTTCCACAAGAAGGCCAAGTGATCCAACTTGTAGACCAACTTTCATTCCCCGGCTCACACATAGCTAATAGTCAAATGCCATCCCTAACTGGTCTTTTCACGCAAGGAATGTCTCATCAATCTCCAGTCTGTCCACCTAAAGAACGTGAGTAATTCGGTGGCCATGGCTAAAACCCAGGGGCATGCACCCTGGTCTGCTTTAGTAGGGAAACTTTGGGTATAGGGTAGGTTTTCGTGAAGGATATATGACTAGTCTAACACCCATTCATTGAGGAAAATTGGATTAAACCAGAATAAGATTCCATCATCAAGGTTAGGTGGTTGGAGATAGAATCACCTTTGTCCAAATGGACTAAGCCGGGAATTGTTTCTGTCTGCTACGTGGATGGAAACTATATTACAAATGTGAGAGCTTCTATATGGTAGCCTGGAAACTCTATTTCACTATAGCTGGGGGCATGCAACCTTTTTTAATGCAAGAGAAGAGCGACCATCTATTTTCTTAGATTGTAGATTCTCAACCCTTTAAACTTGTAGGATTGGTCATTCCTAACTTGCATAATGAAAGGATATGGAGCAAAGCTTTGAAAGGTGCAAACTCCACAAAAATGGAATCTATCAATGAGACATCCTTATTATGCGACTGGCACGAGCAGCTTTTATGCGAAGCTCAAGCTCGTTAAAAATTAAACCTAAGCAATGAGCACATGTTCCCCTCATAGTTTAAGCTCATTAAAAATTGAACCAACCTCTGGTAAATAAGCATTGTGAATGCATTATCATCGGCTTTTGAGCCCTCGTCATGTTCTTACCATCACCTCCACTCTATTTAGCCGATCATACGCCTCCATTTGATTGTTTACCCTTTTGAGGAACAACTGTGAAGAGTGATTCCGTTAGCCATCCTTGTGACACTTCCATGATTGGAAAATTCCAGACCTTACCTAAAATCAGCAGCTACCCGAAAATATCACTCGTTCCTCAAAAACGAGTCTCCTTTGAGCTCTTTTCATTTGACTCATAAAATATGAAAAGATTGCCGAGCAGTTGGCCTCTCTAGCTCGTTAAAGCTACCGGGATTGTTATTCCTCCTCTAGATTTTAATCTTTTTGGACCTGAGGGATTATTACACAAAAATATTGAGCGCTTGTCTTGTTCGACTCGTTAAAACTATCGAAAATTCATCCCTTTCATATTATTTTTTACTTTTTCACACTTAAGGGATTATATGAAGAAAAAGGATTACTGGAGTTTCCCTTCCATCCCTTTTCAGACTCTGTAAAATTGAAAAAGGACTGAGTTGTCTTTGTCATTAAACTCGTTAAAACCAATAGTGAAAAACTTGTCCATAGAGACAAGAAAGAGTTTCACTGTCGCTAGGCTCATTAAAACATAGCGATGGGTTTGCCCGAAGGGAAAATTAGAGAACAAGCATATGTTATCCTCCTCAAGCTTGATAAAAATAAAGAGGTACTGCTCAGCAATGACTGGGGAAAATTGGGAAGAAAACTTGAAGAAACTTTATTGGTAGCAAGTCGCTCTTGAACATGACACTTTCACTCCATCACCATGATTGAGTCGAGTTAGGTTTTTCCGTTCATCTGTCATACTACCATTGGTCCATCATACCATCCATATTTGGGGTTAACACTACCAATCCATTTCAGTGTCACCGATATGTTCAAGAGAAGTCAATCAAAGAATTCACCAACCTAGCTTGTGTCTCACCCGCTGCAATATCTTCATGCTTCATTCCTTCATGACCACCACCCTGAACCCTGTATCATCAGATCGTTTTCACATCCACAAAATCATTTGCTCTGTTCCGTGTCATAGATCTGGGATTCATTAAGGCCCTCCTATGATAGGTCACTTCTTGTCGACAACAGCTCATTATCCAAGAAGTTGACCTAGGAACAACCCTTTCAGTACTTTGAAGCTTGCATGCCTCAATGGCAAGTTTCTCACTTTCGACAACAGGTTTACATCAATGGCCTTCGATCGAAATATTTTGCATGGTGTTCAACACCAAGTCCCATTTTCACACCTCATGAATTGTATTGTGGTACCTTGAGGGTCATCATCTTTATCGGTGATTCGTCTTGCGCCTGTTAACAACTTACACCATTGGGTGGTAATCAGGCGATGTCATTCCATGTTCGACTCCAGAACATTTTTCACATGGATCGACTTGTACTTGAGGTGAAGGTTGGACGAGTTTGAAGAACCTGGATCTAGTTTCATCCATCCAGGCTGCGATATATTCAGGAAAATAAAGACATCAAATGTACATCATTGTTGCACAGATGATCATCCGAATCAAAGGATGATGGCTCTATCAGAATCATCAGTCTGACATATAGACGGTTGTCTGTCCTATTTACATGAAAATGAATTTATAAAGCTGATCATGGGAATGTTCGCCTCAGCTAGATCATGAAAATTTTATGAAGATAATGTGCTACATTGTATCTTATTACAGGTCACCTTCCAGTTCAAAAAACCTCGGATCCCCATGATAAAGCATTGCACCCGACATAAAAAAAAATTTGACCTCATGCTTTAAGGGGCAACTGTTATAGACATATTTGGGCACGACAACCCCAATCGCATATGTCCATAAACCAAGGGCTTCTAAGTCCCTAAAAGTGTTGTTTCATGCCCTAAAGGAACAAGGTCAGCTGATTACATCATCTCCCAGAAGTTCTCCACAAAGAACTGCTCAGAACTGGTCAAAACTGGACCATACAGATTGCTCAGTGCTAAGGGTATGATGCATCTCACCTACTCAGTGATCAAAGTGTGATGCATACTAAAAAGCCCTTCTGTAGGGTGTGATGGGCGAGAGGTGACAAACGACATAGACAGTTTGCAAGGTGGATGATCATGGAATCTTCCAGAAACTTCTCCTGTGACACTTACCTCTCTGAATTCACATAGGGATGAGTAAGAGATCATCAATCTCCAAGTGGAATCAAGAACTATCAAAGAGAAGATAGTAATCAAAATCCTAGAAGCTGACTCACCCCCCTTGCAATCATCTATATATGGATCCCTCATCCTAGAGATCCAAAGGCTGGAATCTTGTATCTTGTAAGGAAGTGTTGTTGGTTTCTTGGTGGAACATCATAGTGTTGGGTGATCTAAGCTTTTCATGAGGTGAAGAAGGGCTTTCATGCTGGGAGGATGACGTTGGATAAAATCAATGGGTTGTAATCCTCTCTTCTAATCTTTACATCAATAAAGCTATTCAAGTTTTCCTGTACATTCTTGTAAGTTTGATGATATCTGCATTTGTGTGGTCAATATATATCTGGTCCTATATTGTTTATGATTGTAGATCTCTGCACTTTGAAGGTATTATGTTGCTTTGACTTTACATGTACTCTTTGAAGCAGAGTGGTCAAGGAAAGAGTGGCAAAGATCTGTCAGAGGAGAGAAGGAACAAGTGAGGAACCAAGCGAAATATCGAGGTTGGTAATCTTTGCTCCTTTCCTATCTACTTCTTGTAAAGGGAAACGAAAGTAACTTTAATATGTTTGTTTCCAAGATAGCTACCCGTCTTAGTGGGACTAGTGTAGAGCTATAACTAGGGTCTCTCACACCTCTAATTATTCCACATTAATAAATCAATCCGGGAATGCTTTGTTATTGCAAAGAGTAACTCAATCCGAGGCTATTCGCCATAGTAATGCTTAGTAGTATAGCGTGTTAGTGTCGGTCTTGAAAGCCCTCCATCAGTGATCAAAAAGCTCTTTGCATTTGCATTAGTAGGTGTCTCATCAGTGTCAAATCTTGCATCCCGTTAGGCATGCCATAACCCTGATGGAGGAGTTGGTCTTTATGCCCCTCTGGGCTTTGCTGGATCAGGTCATATCAGTTATTAAAGTTTTTCAAGCTTGTCTTGATGTGTCTTACTGTCAAAGTCCTAGGTCTAGGGTTTTGGTCATTTGTCTCTGCAAGTTCATGTCTCTGAAAATCCATGAGTACTCAGCAAGCCAGAGGGAGGTTTGTTAACATGTTTCTTCAATATTTTTATCTTGTACAGTCAATTTTTACCTTGGATTTAAAAACTCTGTTTTTAAAGCCCAAGGTCATTTTCTTAGTTTTGTAAATAAGTGATGAAATTTCAAAGTCTTCAAACAGGCAAACTGCAACCCTGGTCCCCTTGCCAAGGTCCTTCAGATGATCTACTTGCAAAAAGAATCAAGTCAAAGCATTCAAAAAGTCAAATTCAAGATAAAGGAAACCAAAATCAGTGTTTTTAAAAAATGTCAAAAAGAAACCTTATAAAGTGGGTTTATGGATGAATTTTTTTCAAATGAAGTTTATAAAAGGTATGTTCCCTCCTTTCACTCTCTTGTGCATTTGAAAGCTTGCAAGAGAGGGTTTGAGAGAGTGATAGGCGAAAGGAGCGGAATTGCAGTGGTTTCGGGCAGCAGAGCAGTGCGAGACCCGTTCAAGGTGGTGCGCGACCCGTTGGGCGACACGAGACCCGTCGAGCACACCTCCACAGTTCAGAAATTTAACGGGTGCGACCCGTTGGGTAGTGCGCGACCCACTGAGAGGCCTGCGAGACCCGTTGAGCCACCAGCCTGCAAAACTCAAACAAAATTCCCAACTTCTCTTCAAATCATCTCAATCGCTCGAGGTAGGGTCTTTATTCATTGTTTTCGAGATAAATGATGAAATTAAGGTGGTAGGCTATGGTTTTAACTCCATATCATGCAAATGAAATGACTTATATGGCTGCAATATTTGTTTGCAAAATGTGTTAGGGTTTTATGATGTTTCAAATTGTTTTTTCCCTCAGTTGGTTTCCTTTCCCCTTCCCTTCTTTTCATATTCATATATATGTCATTTTCCCTATGTTGTTTGTAACTGAAATGTAAATCCCCTTCCTATCACTAAATCACTAAATTGAAACCCTACCCCTCCCAAGACACACATATAAAACAATGTATATATAAAGTTTCAAAACCCTATATCCCCTATCATATGCATGTACAAAAATAACAAAAACTGTTGATTTAAAATGTCAGCAAGTTGGTGCATAAATTCCCTTTTTCCCTTGATTAAACATGTGTACATATACTCCATGTTTATTTCCTATATGTTTCCTATAACAAGGTGTCTTGCAAATGATTTCCTAATTCCAATATGTGTCCCTATAAGCATGATCATTTGCTAAAATCTCCCTTGAAATTCCCTGTTATTTTCATATTTTCCCATTCCTTATTAAGAAATTCCCTCCCCTAACATTCCCCTCATGTTTTTCCCCTTGAAACAACATAGAGTTCAGCATTTTTGCAGGTAGAGACAGCAGTTCCATTTGTCTTTCAGTTTGTCCACTTTGCTCCAAAAACCATGTCAGAAGCTGAGACTTATGAGCAAAGTGATGACCATTCATCATCTACAGAGGAGAGGAGGCCTCGTAAGGGTGGACATCATAAGCGAGAGGAGCCCACCTCTCTGGCAGAATTACAAGCCTGCCCCATGGCAGTGAGTTGTTTTCAGTATATGTCTTGTTATGATTTCTGTGTGAGAATTTCTCAGATTCAGCATCATAAAGAGTTGGCCCGCTTGTTTGTCTCGCACCTCCGTGATGGACATGTCACTCTGGCAGGGGTGAACTTCACATTGACTCCTGAGGTGATCTCATAGGCTACAGGGATACCAAGTGTGGGTGAAGTGTGGCCTAAGCGCAGATTGCTAGATTTTGTTCACTTTGAGCCCTATGTCCGGCCATCATTTGTGAGCCTTTTGACAGGTTTTTTCCCATTCAGATTTCTTCGGAGCGAGTATGCTCCCATCATGAGGCTTATTATGCATTATTTTACCTGTGAGGGCAGATTTTCGCAGGTGTACTCCTATCATATTCTCATTTTGATGCATTTCACCCGAGTGAGGATGATGAACATCCCGATCTTCTTATTTCAGAACATTCAGAGGATGGTGCCCATGTTGTAGAAGAAGACCCCGGCTCAGCAGTACAGGAGCCTATACCATTATGGTTTGATTCAGCTCATAGTCTCACATCAGTTGACTCAGCAGGGCATTTCATGGGAGGAGTTCATCTCCCGTGAGTTTTTCACAGTGCCACATCAGCCACATCAGGAGGTCATTCATGAGGAGGGAGGACCATCTCAGCAGCCTGATGCTCCCGTCACCCGACATGTTAGCTCCACTCCTTTGGTCACTTATCAGAAAGGCCCAAGGCCTTATTTGCAGTAGCCAGGCGAGTACTATCTCCACAGCAGGTGGAAGGGGTCTCGCCTTCATCGTCATCACAGCGAGTGTTATCTCCACATCAGGTGGAAGGGGCCTCGCTTCCGACAGCAGCACAGGTATCAGAGAGGGGCAAGCAGCCCATGATTGAGAAGGGATCGTCAGGTGATCCAGTTATTGATCTTGACGCCGGTTCTCCTGGCTCAGAGCTCAAGGATATCATCCGAGAGCAAAGGACCGAGAATGAGTCGCTGCACACAAAGTTGCTAATGGCAAAATGGATAATTAATTATTTAGAGCAGCGAAACAAACAATTGGAGGATGAGCACAAGCTTTATGAGTTGCAGAAGATTCGTGAAGACCGGGAATTGGCTCGCAAGAGACCCGGCGACTTGAGACCCATAGATCGAGAGTCTATGCTTATTTGGGACAATGCTCATTTGAAAAGGCTGTTGGATAAGGCCAATCAAGATAACAAACTGCTGAGGAACATGAAAATTCATTATTGGGCGCGGATGCACGTGTGCAAAGCGAAGATGAAGGTGCTTAGAGGGCGGTTGGCAAAGGCACTAAAATGAAGAAAGAGGCCCGATCCACTCCATATCTTGGCCGAGGCTTCACTCAAGGATCAAGGCACTAAATAGCCTAGCCACAGCACAAATCCCAAATTTTTTTTAGAATTTTGGGTAATTTTGGAATTTTTTTGGAAATTTACAGGTTTCGGCTTCTCAACGGGTCTCACCCCAGGTGAGACCCTTTGTCATCGTAGCTCCGTTTTGCAAAAACTCAACATTTTTGGATTTTTCATGTAAAGTTACATATGCCTATGGATGGATTTGAGTTTTTATGGAGTTCTGGGCCTCCAAAAGGTCAAAATACATGAAAAATTTGACTTTCTGCCCCTTTTCTGAGTTGCAGAAGCAGTCTTGGGAGAATTGCGTTTTGACTGGGCAAATGACCTCCAAATTCAAAAATTCCGGTTGGGTTGGAAAGTCAACTCGCAGACCTTTCCAACGAGCTATCCTGCACCCAATTCTGATACAGGGAAGGCCTCCAAACAGAGCTCCAAAGTGCGCGACCCGTTGAGAAAAGGGGCGCGACCCGTTGAGGAAATGTTGCCAGATTTGACCAGTTCAGCCCAGAAATTCCAGTTTTGACCTTTTTCGACTTTCTGAGGTTAATGATGATCTTAATGGATGTAATTGTGACACTTTTTGGATATTTTTACTCTTGTTTAACTCTTCTAGAATAATTTCTCATGTAAAGGGTAAAAATTGAATGTATGAACTGATTTCCAAGTTTATAG
>APFE031245860.1:12181-23880 GCA_000404065.3 Pinus taeda
AAGTAAGAATTCATGCTTGTCATGCTCTGCTTTTAAGTTTGTTTAATTTTGATGTTTTCTATTGTTTAAAGAGAATTCAAATTCATTTTTTGCTCTCTTTAGCCTTCTCTCTTTCATTCCTAACCATTCACTTCAGTCAAAGACATCAGCACGGCCTCCTACCTCGCCCCAAAGACTCCCCTGCAAAAACTGTGTCCCATCCCCGCAGCCAAATTTGCCCTCTCCTCAACTTGCCACCAAAAACCCAAAAACCCCAAAATCAAATTCTTTTATCAATTTACTAGCCTAATATTAGTGTTACTTTGTTGGTCATCTCCCTAATTGAAAATTTTCCAAGAGAGACCGGAGAGAGCCTTCTCCTGCCCCGTAGGGCTAGCTACGAGGCTGAATGGTTTGATGTAGCTTTGAGATTTTCCTTTCTCAGCATGAGGTGAAATGTCAAACACTAACATAGCGTTCAGGAAATACAAAAGAAAACAGATGCTAAGTTGTAAATAAACTAACCCAAAAGATAGAATCACACAAGACAGTTGATCATTCAAGGGTACGGAAGCAATAACCCATCCCTCTAGAAACTGATAGAAAGGAAATTAGAGCATGGACCATAGGACTGGGAGCTAGGCAGTGTCTGCTGAGGCTCACTACAGCCTTAGACCTTCTCTCACACCAAAACAACAAAGGCAAGTAAATAGAATGACAGAAGGTAAAATGGAACAACAGTAAATGGAACAGCAGTAAATGGAACAACAGTAAATGGAACAACAATAAAATGGAACAACAGTAAATGGAACAACAATAAAATGGAACAGCAATCAAAAGAACTGAATCTCGTGAGTTAAAACCAACTGATTCACACTCTGGTTTTCTCTTCAAGCAAACTGGATAAAATATACTTTATGAAACAGCATTCATTGATGAATTATGGAACAACAATAATCAACCATATATACACGCTTCACACTAATATAGTAATCTGAGAATGAAGGATGATATAACTATGTTTCTAAATAGAGTAACATTACTTTCAAGTCCCAACAAGTATTATTTCACATGGATCCAATGACAGTAAAATTCATACCGACGCTCTGTCACAGAAATAGCTGGTTAAAGACGCAATTCAACTCTAAAGAGATCCATTCATACAGTGCATAGTCATTACACAGAAAAATCATTAATATATTGACCATAACAGAGCATAGCATATCATATGAAAGATGTATCAGATTACTGAGTAATAGAGATAAGCAAACCACACATAAATCACAGTATAATGATACAAAAGAAAGTGTCCTTCGGAGCCAGGCCTTTAGCTGCCAGTGGTACACCGCCTTAGGTTACTCCAGACGCAAAGATGAATAAACACCAAGTCTTTTATATTAATGCATCAAAAAATGTATAACAAACCAGGTCTCAGTGAGACTCGATGATCAAAGTTTGTTATGAAACTTAAAATTATAAAAGAAGTCCTCCCTTTGCTCAATGACGTTGTTCCTTTATATAAGAGTAACGGCGGAGGTATCTAGATAACAATGATAAGTAAAACAGCAATCCCTCAGGATCGAAGATCCTGAGGGATTCGCCAATCGGTTAATCCTTTACTTTTCTTTCTTGCGTTCGCCGACTCGGTATCCCTCCTTCATTTCCTGGGCTATTCAGCTCGGATTTACTCGATCTTGTTCGCATCCGGTTCCCCTCTGGAGGGGCAGCAGTTATTCTTCCTCTGATTTTTGCTTTTCGATGGCAACTCCTTGCTTCCACTTCTCCCTGCATAGAAAAACGACAATTATTAGTGATTGAGCTTCCCTTGTTAATTCTTGCACATTTTACTAAAATCCTTTATCTCTTTTGAATTCACAATGCAGAAAAGGTTACAAATATTGCTGAAAAGCCACTAAATTGCTTGTCAAAAGCATACCTTTCAAGTGCTCCACACACCCCCATGCTTACCCTGTTTCATGCCCTCATGAAAACATTATAGTTGACATGCAAGGCAGTGAGAGAATAGGCCGGAGAGGGGATCTCATGAGGAGGCCGACAACCGTGATGACCAACTAGATTATCAAAGACCTGATTTATTTGATCGCAGGAATTTCATAGAAGGCCTGATATTCGGGTGCAGGGTGCCAAATAATTGGACTACGAAATCGATACCCCAACCAGGACGGCCCTGCTTGCAAAATACGTTCCCCATAAAGGTTCAATTGGCTGGCAGCCAGCTCAAAATTCTCGTATTTGAATGGCTCCCTGAGCTGGATGTTTCGGCTAGAGGTCCAGTATCAGAATTTTGCAGCATCGATGGCAAGGTCTTTAATAGTCAGAAAATATTCCAGACTATGTCGGATCAAGTCTTTGTGCAAGGGTCCTAATATCTCGATGACACCCGGGATCCTCATAAGGCTCCTATGCTCTCTCCATAGCGTCACTAGGTCTCTAGGCTCGGCTCGCACCCATAAGTCTAGGCTATTCTCCTGTCTCTGAAAGGTGTTATAAGCTCTGAACCATTTCAGCTGATTAACCCCAAATGAGATAAAGGCTTGGAATTGTATATCGCCAACAAAAGGGCCAGGATTTAAATCAATTTCTTGGTCTAGCATGAGGTTTTGCAAGTAAAACTCGCACAATAACGTTTGAACCTTAATTCCATAATGCTTGCAACAATCTATAAAATCATTAATAGTTTTGATGTGGATAGGTGCACCTGCCCTAACGGCTTTTATTTTCAATCGCAAATATCGTTCAAGCAAAAATAAAGCATAATTTTTAGCAAGGGCCCTACAGGTCAAAATGTCATTATACAAGGAACACACAGTGTCCATCTGCTTAACAACACTATCTAATCGACGAGTTACCTTAGCAACCTTTTCTTGCTCCTTTTTTCATCCTTCGAAGGCTTGGCTCTCGGACTGACTAATATCCTGAAGTTGCTGTTGTAGCTCTTCGTATTTCTCCTGGGGGACTGTTTGTTCTCTCAACTGCTCAGCTTCTTGCTGAGCTTGCTTCATCATTTTGTGCAAGGTCCTTGTTTTTGGATCCTTTTTCCATAAAGCCGTAGAGGTTGGGAATTTGACCTAGACCTTTCTATTACGCTGCTTAGAGTTTAGGACCCGAATTACCCCTGAGGGTGGTGCTTTTGTTTGGGTTTCCTTGCTTTCTTTTTCTTTCTTAACACGAATAAAGGGTTGTTGTGGTCCCCCTGCCATCGGAGCCTCTTGTTGTTCCTCTTCCTCAATTGGAATTTCCATCCATTCTTTAGAGTCAGATTGAACAGCAGTCTGTCCCTCCACGATATTTGGAACAACAGTCTGTTCTTCAATGTCACTTGGAACAACAATCTGTTTCTCAATGTCATTTGGAACAGCAGTCTGTTCTTCGGCAGTAGGTCTCCTAATGGGGTTTCGACCAACAAAACGGGTATAGGTCTGTCGCCTTCTTGTCCTCCGGGGTTTTACTGCAGTGGCCCTCTTCCTTTTCCTTGCGGTCCTTTGTATCCTCAAGTTGGCTTTCAATTGGCTGGGTAGTGGTCCCCTGAATCTTTTCTAGCCTTCCTCGTATCCGGGCTAGCCGAGCTAATTTCCTTGGTCTCTCAGGTTTTTCGGGTGTACCAGCAAGTTCTCTGGGTTCCTCTGGTCATCCTGGCATATTGGAGGATTGTTTTCGTTTTGGAGCAGCATGTCTTTCTGCTGCCAATTCCTTCCGTTTCTCTGATCGTTCCGGTGTGCTGGAGGAATGTTTAGGTTTTGAGGGTGGTGCAACCAATCCCCACTCAACTATTGCGATAAGTTCCTCCCATGTGCTTTGTTGTTGAGTGAGACTGTGGCTCACTATCAATTGAATCAGTCGATGGTGGCTAACGACTGCATCTATGTGCTGTGTCTTTTTCAGGCTTCGGGCCGCATCATGTAATAATGAATTTAAAAGTGCAGGGAGATTTACAGAAAATTTTCCTTTCAAAACAGCTAAAAGTTTCAAGTGACGAGGTCTTACCATGTCTTTCCTCCCTTCACAGGTGATGTAGCTCTGCACTATCTTTGCTAGCT
Organism: Pinus taeda; assembly: GCA_000404065.3. Classification (NCBI taxonomy): domain Eukaryota; kingdom Viridiplantae; phylum Streptophyta; class Pinopsida; order Pinales; family Pinaceae; genus Pinus; species Pinus taeda. The sequence goes on from APFE031245860.1 coordinate 16,219, forward strand.
CGGTCCAGGGTTCCCCTAGCGTTGCCGGTAGAACTCCCTTCACTTTGACTGTCAAGCTTTGGCCTTCATCCCGGAAAATCTCCATAACCTTTTGTAATCTTTCCTTCTTCAGCGTCCATACGGGTCCGGAAGCTGGTAGTGCCGAGACTTCTGCGATTATATCATCCGTGTCCGCTATCCTCTTTCCTCCTATTATGGAGTAGTTCTCCTACAAATTTTGCAGGAATTCCAACGCCACTGCTTCATTTGATTCTTGTAGGCGGTTGAAATAATTCAGCCACCCTGTGTTTTCCAGGATCTCGCGGGCAGCAGCGGAGACTGTCAACTCCTGAGGTTCGCTTCGGACCGTCTTTCCCCCCATGATTCCGCTTAGAATTCTTAATGGAACAACAACTGCCTGTGTTGTTTGAGATGCAGAAAGGATGATTGTCGCCAAATTTTGGAAAAAAAACACAGAGCATGCAACAAAAAGGATCGTGGACGGCAATTTCCATAAAATGGAATTATCATACCGTTAAACCATGCCATACCTTCGTACATTATCTCACCCGAATGGTGTGCAGCCACGTAATCCATGGAGTAATGAGGTTACCTCCCCCCCGTGATCTGATAGGCTGTCCCCAGCTGTCAAAGAGAGGAGCAACAGCCAGTCGGAAGTCAAGTCATAAAGAAACAGCATATGAAATTATGCCATGTTTTAGAAAAAAAACGAAATACTGAAATCGAGGCAAAAAGGTAGATCGCGTTTTACATAAGAGCCTGCATGATATAATGAGAGGCCGGGGGGTGGGATGTCTATCAAGCGTACGAAATCTCCAGTGGTCACTGTCAGTTCCGTTGCCATGATTGATGGTAATGAATATTCATGCGATATATACATCGGGGCATGAAATATTATCTATTCAAAGGATATAAGAGACGGAAAAGTATTGATATCATACCTCTTGGTGTAACCATTACGACTTCGATGCCATTAACAAAGCTCTGCTGCCAACAGGTGTTCATAAACTTGGCAAAGTTGTTTATTTCACCCTCCAGAACCATGATCCTTTGTGTGTATTCTGAAGAGTGCTTTGTCAAAATGCAGGCCATTATGCTAGCTTGGTAACCAGATAACCATAATGCCATTCACAAGGTAGGCGCAAAATGTGGACAGGCCGGCTCGTGATGAGACCCCGTGTTCCAAGGTTTGTTTATTTAATATACCTTCGGACCATATCCCTAGTGTGGTGGCGTAATGGGAATGCCACTTCGCTTCCATCCTTATGATCATGGTAGGCTGGCTCTCGATGAAACCCCCTATCATGCATTTGACAATTTTCATATTTCCTTTTTCTTTTTGCAGAGCACCTTTTTTCTTTTTCTTTTTTTGTTATACATAAGGGTGGTTCCGCACTCCTTAAGAGCGGGAAATGGTGGAAGAAGTCTTATCATCCCAACAGACAGATATAAATCCTTTGTTCTTACTCCTAAGTAATAATCAAAAGAGATTTTTAGGGAAATCTTCATGATAAAGATCACCAATCGGGGTGCCGGTAATAAGACAATGACAGCGAAGATGAAAAGTTAATGTCCTTCCTCTTGTCCTCTTATCAATACTAGGATTTATAGTGATGGCGATTTATGATCTGCTGACTTCGGTATATCATGGTTTATGTTCATCGCATAAGTCCATAGTTGTATCTAAAAGACTGGGGAGAACATGGGCACAAAGCATCCTCAAATAAGAGCAAAAACATGCCGATGGTGTTCCTCAGAGAAGAATCCATGCAGATAAATTCGTAGGATGCCGTTTCTTTGAAAGGAACAACAGAAAATCGCGAATGTTGTTCCTTCTGAAAAAGGAACAGCAGAGACACTCAAATGTTGTTCCTTTTGAAAAGGAATAGCAGACACACTCAAGTGTTGTTCCTTTTGAAAAGGAACAGCAAAAACACACAAGTGTTGTTCCTTCTGAAAAAAGGAACAACAAAAAAACACACAAGTGTTGTTCCTTCTGAAAAATGAACAGCAAGAACACACAAGTGTTGTTTCTTTTGAAAAGGAACAGCAAAATCACACAAGCGCTATTCCTCTCGAAAAGGAATAGCAAAATTACTCGAGTGTTGTTCCTTTAAAAAGGAACAACAAAAACACACAAGTGTTGTTCCTTTTTGAAAAGGAATGGCAAAATCACACCAGTGTTGTTCCTTTTGAAAAGAAACAACAAATTCACACAAGTGCTGTTCGTTTTGAAAAGGAACAGCAAAATCACACAAGTGATGTTCCTTTTGAAAAGGAACAGCAAAATCACACAAGTGTTGTTCCTTTTGAAAAGGAACAGCAAAATCACACAAGTGTTGTTCCTTTTTGAAAAGGAACAGCAAAAGCTCACGAGTGCTGTTCCTTTTGAAAAGGAACAGCAAAATCACACAAGTGCTGTTCCTTTTGAAAAGGAACAACAGAAACTCACACGTGCTGTTCCTTTTGAAAAGGAACAGCAAAAACACACAAGTAATGTTCCTTTTGAAAATGAACAGCAAAAACTCACACGTGTTGTTCCTTTTGAAAAGGAACAACAAAAACACACAAGTGTTATTCCTTTTGAAAAGGAACAGCAAAAACACTTAGAATGCAAAAAGAAAATCAAGAAAACATATATACAAGATGTTATGTACAAGTTATGAAAAAAATGAATTGCTTAAATTATAGGGGAGGAAGATTTCGCTTCCTCTCCTAAAATTTCCATCTCAATGTCTTGTCGTAGCTGCTGACAGAAGGATTCCCGAGTGAGTGGCTTTCGATAAAGACGAATTCGGTGGCCATTTACTTTGAATGCATATCCAGAACCGTCAATTGTGATCAGAGTAAGGGTCCCATTGTCACGTACTTTCTGGATTTCGTATGGTTCTAACCATCGAGTCTGAAGTTTCCCTGGGAAGTCCTGAAACCGAGAGTCATATAACAAAGTCCAGTCTCCTTTGTGAAAGACTTTGTTCTTGATAAGTGCATCATGCCATTTAGCTCGCTGCTGTTGAATTAATGCTATTTTGTAATGCAAAGAGCCTTATTTCGTCCAATTCATTAATCTGCTGTAGTCGATTGATTTGTGCCTCACTCAGATCTAGGCTGACTTCCTGTGCAGTTCGTAGCATTTGGATTTCGAATTCTATGGGGAAGATAGGTTGTTTTCCAAACACTAATTGATAAGGTGAATAGCCTGTGGTACTTCTCCATGTGGTTCTATAAGCCCACAGTGCCTCAGGTAATCGGGCGACCCAATCACGCCTATGTGATGCAATAGTTTTTGTTAAAATTGATTCTATTACCTTATTACTACTTTCTACTTGCCCATTTGCCTGCGGGTGGTATGGGGTAGTAATTTTATGTTGGACATGATAATTTTTAAGTGTTGTAGCTAATTTATTTGCAACAAATTGTGGTCCACTATCTGTAATTAGTTCTCTCGGAAGTCCATAACGTACAAACAAATGGAACAAGAATTGTATTACAGAATCTTCTGTAGCCTTAGGCAATGATTCGGCCTCGATCCATTTAGTAACATAGTCTGTCGCCACCAGAATGTATGTCCTCTGATTTGATGATGGATTAATGGGCCTGACGAAATCAAGAGCCCATCGTTCAAATGGCTCAATGACTAATTGTGGTCTCAGAGGCATTTCTTCAGCTTGGCCAGGTCATCCTGCTCACTGGCAGCTGTCACAGGCTTGGGCAAATTTTTTCGCATCTTTGAAAATTGTAGGCCAATAGTATCATGTCTGCAATAATTTATGTGGTGTTCTCTTTTCAGCAAAGTGTCCCCCGCATGGTCCGTCATGGCAGGCTTTTAAAATGTCGAAAATGTCATCTTCTCGAATACATCTCCTAATTTGCATGTCTGCCCCTCTGTGGAACAAATAGCCCCCAATCCACGAAAATCGAGTGCTCTTCTGAACAATCTGCTTACGTTCCTGAGGGGTTAAGTGTTTTGGTAACTTACCTACCATAAGGTAATTGGCAACATCAGCATACCAGGGTGTTCGAACAGCAACAGCAAACAGGTTCTCATCAGGAAATTGATCTTCCACTGCTGCTGTTTCAATTGATTTTGGTATTCGTGAGAGAAAATCGGCTACAGGGTTCTCCTTGCCAGGTCGATCCTTGATTGTGATATCAAAATCCTGCAATAAGATCAACTATCTGGTTATTCTAGCATTTGTAACAGGTTTATTTGCCAAATATTTGATAGCAGAATGATCTGTATATAACATAACGGGATAGCTTGTGATATAATGTCTAAACTTATTAACAACATGTATTACAGCCAGGAATTCTTTTTCAGTGACAGTATAATTCAATTCGGCAGAGGATAAATTTTTGCTGATATAGTAGATAGCATATGGTTTTTTATCCTCTTCTTGCCCCAGGACTGCACCGATTGCTGTATCCGAGGCATCAGATGATATTTGGAATGGTAAGTTCCAGTTTGGTCCTCGAAGGACTGGGGCTATTGATACAAGCTTCTTTAATTCCTTGAAAGCATGGTCACATTTTTCTGTCCACAAGAAATCAACATTACCAGTTAGAGCATATAGAGGTGAAACAATATGTGACTAATGTTCTATAAATCGTCTGTAATACCCAGAAAATCCAAGAAAATTGTGTACCTCTGTTTGCGTAGTGGGGGTAGGGATAAGCGAAAGAATTTGGATTCTGGCCGGGTCTACCTGGATGCCAGCTGCTGAAACATAGTGCCCTAGAATGAGCCCTTCTGTCTCATCATATAACATTTTTCGTGGCTTAGACAAATCCTCGTAGCGATACAACGTTGTAGAAATTTTTCTAGAGTATCTAAAGCTGGATCAAAATCATCTCCATATAGTGTAAATTCATCCATGTACACCTCAAGTCCATCATTTATTTAATCTGCAAAGATGCTAAGGACATCTCTTTGGAATGTAGCAGGAGCATTACATAGGTCGAAGGGTAGAGCTCGATAGGCAAACGTTCCCCAAGGACAAGTAAAGGTAGTTTTATCCTAGTCTCCAGGGGCAATTTGGATTTGGTTGTATCCACTGAAGCCATCCAGGAAAGAAAAGAATTTCTTTCCTCCTAAAGTGTCCAATACTTGGTCTATGAATGGGAGAGGGAAGTGATCCTTCTGTGTGGCTTTATTTAACTCCCTATAATCCACACAAATCCTCCATTTTCCATTTTTCTTGGGTACCACTACCAGGTGAGAGACCCATTTACTATCGGAAATAGGATAGATAAAATTAACATCTAAAAGTTTCTGAAGTTCGGCTTTTACAACCTCTTTTAGATGGGGGTTGAGTCTTCTTTGCGGCTAACGAACAGGTCTTGCATCTTTGAGGATCAATTGAGGATCAATCCCTTTCATATCAAGGTAATCCCACGCAAATGCTCCTTGATATTTTCGTAACAGATGGACGAGCTTTGTTTCTTGGTCCGGTGTAAGGTTGGCATTGATATTTAGAGTCTTACCTGGTTCAATTTCCACTACTTCACTGTTGGCAACGACAGTCACTGGTATTGTTTGGTCATGTGCATCTTTCAAAGGGTCTTCCTCCATCTCACTATCAAACGCTGCTTCTATCATGAAACATTGTGTGTGAGATCTAGATTCAGTTTGACTAATGAAATTATTGATGGCATCATCTTATGTTTGGTCTTTAAAATCTAAAGCCTTCTGTACAGTCAATGGGGATCTGATATTGTTAGTAAGGTATGACATAGGATGCTGGTTAGTTTTGATCATTGGAAGGCTTGGCTATGCTAGAGGATATAGAACTAGATTTTTAACATCTGGTCCGTTAGTTATGGTCATGTTTCCCTGCCGACAACTAATGTAAGCATCGGCAGTAGCAAGCCAAGGTCTTCCTAGAATTAGCACATGTCCATCCAGTCGGGTTTTTCGATTAATTATCAAGAAATCGGTTGGATATTCCCAAGAATCTACAGAAACCATGACATCGTATAGAGTACCTTCCGATCGAACTACAGATCGATCTGCCAATTCTAGCAAAGTAGAAGTAGGTTCTATTGATGTAATCCCGAGCTTTTGGCAGGTAGAGGTTGTCAAAATATTGATTGCAACTCCTAGATCAACTATAGCATTAGTCAGGGTCTGACCATAGATTTTCACGGTTACAATTGGATTTCCATGATCTTCGTATTTAATGGGTGTCTCTTTTCCTGATAACAAGTCAGATAAAGTACCGACTACTTGGACTCTTGGGTTAGTGGTTGTATTCCTCCTTGATTTTTTTATGCACAATTCTTTTATAGTTTTTGCGTATATAGGAATGTCTTGAATGGCTTGGAGGAATGGAATTCTTATATACAGGTTTTGTAACTCTCCCAGAATGTCAAAGTCTGGATATTGCACCGGTCGTAGTATGACTAATCGTTCCAGGAAAGGATGAGAAGATGTACTCGCTTGATGATGGGTCTGTTCCTTATTTACACCCTCTTGTTGTAATGATTGTTCTATTGGTAACTGATCTTCAATGTGAACTGTTTTGTCTCCCTCCGTTTCTATTATACGTCCAGATCTTAACTAAAGATCATTGCACTCCCTTAGGTCAGGTCCGATTTCTGATGTTTCTATGATTTGGAGGGATTGGACCGGTCTATTATTGGGATTAGGATTGGTTTGGGCTGGGAGTTGCAGTCTCAGATTAGACTGGGGGTTTTGTTGTAAGGCTGGCAAAGTCGGTTGAGGGAGTGGAATAGTTCCTGTTGGCTGATATGTCAATTTTGGCCAATTTGTCTGCCAGGGTGAACCTTGTGAAGTACGGGGAATCCATTGTGGAGGATATGAGTTATTCTGCCAATATGGTGGGGTGTAGGGAAAACATGGCCAGCCGAGTTGGCCTGTTTGATTCATCCATGGATTTGGAGAAGGAAACGGCTGTGATGACCAGTTCGGAAATGGGGGTGGAGATTGGTTTTGCCACATACTATATTGCTGAGCATTATACTGCGGAGGTTGGAAAGAAGAAGTTGGGTCCGAAAACATACCAGATAGCCTAGGTTGCCATTGCTGACGCTGGTTAACGAAGTATGCTGGCTCTGGTTCTTCTTCCGCTTCCTTATATACTGCCTTCAATCTAGGAAGTGAGGGGCAGCTCTCAGTAAGGTGATCTTTTGTACAGATAGCACATGTTTGAACTCCATCCAGTGGACATTCCTTGTGGCTATGTTTTCTTCTACATCAGGGGCAGAAAATTGCCAGATTTTGGTCCGCCTCCATCTGCTTTTGTTTAGCCTGCACAATATCAAGCTATGTAGTTAATGTCCCCAAAATATCAGTTTTAAAATTTTCTAATAAATTCCCAAGTTCTACATGTGTTAATCCTTCTGTTGATATTTTGTTATCTCTGACAAACCGATCATATTCTATTGGTTTTATCCTTGTGTTGCCTCTTAAACTCCTGATGCATAAATCAATGATGTCAGCGAAATTCTCTTGATAAATATCCCATTTTCCCATGATATTTAATGTTTCAATCCACTATTCTTTCATGCCTCTAATCAATGCAGTTTTCAACACATTATCAGGCAGAGGTAGTGATGCATAGGGGGATCTCTGTAAATTATACTGGAAACATTCTACGTATTCCTCTAAAGTTTCATTTGGTCTGGCCGTCATTTGGAAAA